>JANZXP010103341.1:0-19676 GCA_027576715.1 Erythroxylum flavicans
TCTAATTAACACCATAAGCTTTTCTAATTTAACCTCAATTTCTCCTTTTAATAACATTAATCCTAAAAAAAATTTCTGCCCCCAAAAACATTATGATTAAAACCTAATCACAATTAAATTAATCGAAATTAATCCTCAACAAAATCTAATCACATGCATTACTAGTATGGAGAGGATCGGGGTCCAACACCCCAAATCAGAGGTTTTCATTTTTACTGTTTAGGATGGAATGAGATGTAATAAAAAACCTTCCTCTTCCATCCTCTTCCATTCCATTCCATTAGAAACTCTCCTCTCAAATAATGGAATAATATTACATTCCATTCTATTCTATTAATAAACTCCCAACTAAACATAACCTTAAGGATGGAAATGCAATAATACGAAGACTATTACACGCTAAAAAAGATGACTTAGACCATTGGGGGCTGAAGAAATGAATTGTAGCTAAACTAGATTGTTCACTACTTTAAGGATAACTATGTACAACAACACCTAAGGAGAATTTCGTTAAAATGCGAATTTGAGAAGATCTAATAGCATGCAACTTTAACCCCTATTAGGTTAAGAGGCAGTAATAGCCATGTGCATAAAAAAATCAAAGCTTTGCCACCAAATTGAGTTGTAATCGATATTAAAACAATATTTCCTAACGTTAAATGCAAATTCTAATGTTTTCTTTATGTTTGTGATCTGCCAAATGGCTGTACGCAAATCAAAGATCACTAATATAACTTCTTCAGTGATTTCCAGGGCACTAGTTGAGATATTGACAATGGATGTCTTGTGATTCGCTTCCCAAACACAAGTAGGAATTGGTTGTGACTAAAACCATTCTATTGACAAGGACTTCATTTATGGAGAAACTGATGCACAAAATGAAGTTCAAATCGGCAATGATGACTGATTTGCTATTGGGATGACGAATACAAGTTTAAAAGCTAGAAATATGGCCCTAAAGGATCACTTTGTTTTTTAGGAGACTGATAAGGTGCCAGTTTCAATAGTCAAGGAGGAGTCGATGACTTGTGATTTTTCGTAGAGCGATAAACAAAATTTGGGATATAAAAAAATTGAATTTTTAGATAGTGATTCTTACATATATTTGGGTTATAAAAAATTAAAATTTAAAGATAATGAGTTCTATAATATCACGTGAGACCTATTGTTTAAAATTAAAAATAATAAATAATAACCCATCAATGTTGATGTGATATTTAACAGACAGAAAGTTAACTTCATTAAATTTTCCATTCACTTAGAGTTTGTTTTACACGTTTTGAAAATGTTATAGTTTAAATTGAACACTTTGAAATGTTAGAGTTCAGCTTTTATTTTAGTATAAAGGTTAAAGCTCAAAATGCACTTTTAGTCATGCTCAAATTTATAATGATCTTTTTCATTTGTTAATATTTTTAGTCAAATTAACTCACATTTTTTAAATGTACTATTATATTGAATCATTTATGATTTTTTGGCAATATTTTAAGATAACAACTATTATTTTAGTTCTTTGGAATTAGATCTTACTGTAACGCCCCAACATATACCCTTGAAGTATTATAGCATGTCTATGGTGTATTAAGAAGTGAACATAATGAATTTGTTCACGTCAGCATGGACATACATACTTAGATGTGAAATATGTATGGAAAATTTTGATATGTTTGCTTGGATTATGAGCGTGATGTGAAGGGAATTGATAAAAGAAATATTCCACAAGCAAATGAGATGTTTTGGTTAAATTGGATGTATTGTTGTGTTACTCTTGCATGATAAGATTGAAGTTTGTTGATTTGGGATGTGTACCTCACTGAACAGATAGGTTCCACTGAACAGACTTCTGTAATTTCTCCATATCTTGGGTTGTAGACATCCAAATTGGATAATTCAAATTGGAGATTAAAATAGAGACATAGGTCTAAAACTTCTATGAAGGAAACAAAATTTGATTCTACCTCTAAGAATTTTGAATTCTGTTTTGAAATTGAGTTCTGGCTATTGTCCTTGTTTTCAAACAACTTGTAGTTTTTGGGTTACAACTCCCGATATAATTAACCAAATTGCATGAAATTTATGCCATTAGAAAATGAAGACATAGGGGAATGAAATTAATTGATAATATCATTGGCAACTGTGGGAATTAAAGGAAGAAGAAGGACCAATATGTAGTTTTCCTAAAGTTAACTCATGGACTAATAAGATTAAAACATGTGTGTCCAATATAATTGTAACACATAGTCCAATAGAATTTTGACACATGGTCCAATATAATTTTAAGATATGGTCCAGTATAATTGTAACATGTGGTTTAATGAGATTGTAACACATGGTCCAATAGAATTGTGACATATAGTCTAATGGGATTGAAACATGTGTTTAAAACTAGAAAATTCATGAAAAAGCATATAGAGAGGGAAGATGGATGACAACTTTGGTGGCTTAACTTCAAATTTTTCTGTCCTCCATTTCACCTTCTTCATCCCATCATTTTTCACTTGGTGAGTCAAGGAAAGCCAAAGAGGAAGGGAAGGAAAGGCAATAGAAGACCTACTTTGTTAATTTTGAAGTTTGGGACTTAGTTAAATTCTATATTCGTGTATTTTAATATGTAAAAGGATTCATTTGGATGTGGAATGGTTGTTGGGATGATGCTTTGGTATTATTTTACATATAATTGGTTGAATATGATAAGAGTCTATTATGTAGTAGAATTTTGTCTAGGATTTATTGAACCAATAATATTGTTTGGGTCATATGATTCATTAATATATAAAATGTGAAATTTGCAAATGGTTAAAGGAAATGTTATAGTGCCTAGTCTATTGTTTTGGTTGTGGATCGATAGGCATGCTTATAGGGTTACAGTGTAGCTGCTATAGTTTGACACCACTAGTGTCTACAGTTCGATACTTTCGAGTATCCACAGTTTGATACCTTCAGACGTCTACAGTTCAATACCTTTGAGTATCCATAGTTTGATAATTTCGGATATCCACAACACTCGTTATCCATACCCACAAAAAATATACAGGCTTAACATAGAAAGGAAACTTAACAGTCATAAATAAGAAATACAACATGACAACATGAATAATTGGTATTGATGAGCATTTGTATTGGTTGTAATGATGAATTGTAATAATGTGGAATTATATTGATAATTTTTATTAATGAGCGTTAAATATCAATATTTAGCTTATAAATTTGCATTTTTGGTATATGGATAATATGTTGAAGCATATTTGCATTATGTACTTTGCTTAAGTATGCCATCATTATTTACATGAGCATTGAATATCAATGTTTGGTTTATGAATGTGAATTTATGATGTATGAGTTATGATATTTCTGAATGTGTGTACTTGGCAGATGACTGCTACGAGTGGTCATCAAAACTAAGTATTTTCCTCACTAAGTTTTCAAGCTTAGCACGGGCGTTAATCCGTATATGTCTAAGTCATAGGAGTGAGGTACAGGGAACATTTGCAGGGACCAAGGCCACCAAATAGAAGACAAGTACTTTTGGAATGTATTTTTAGTTACAAATGACTGCACATGTAATTAATAAAGGAAATTGTATGTTTTCTTTTGGATTATCATGTAAATGTAAAGATGTATTACTACTGTTAAATGATAATGTTAAGCATTAGGGAGTTTTGTAATGTGTATATATATATAGCATTTAATAGAATTATATACCTTGAATGCATGTATATGAATTTAGTTGCTAGATGTGTGGATGGTTGTAGGTTCCGTATAGGGGGTGTTACATTTTGTAGTATCAGAGCATAGTTTAAGCGGTTCTAACCAATAAAAGTCTAGTAATGTGTGATTAGAGTTGGCCTAAAGCAGATGTCCCTATTTTCTTATAAATAGTATAAATGGAAAGATATCGTGAAGTGGATGAGGAGTCAACTGATAGTGTGGTGGGGAGAGACCAATCAATTTTGGGTCCTCCTAAGCCTCCAAAGAGTGTGTGATACAATGTTCTCAATAGATCGACTAGCCTATGATATGCGTGTTTTTAGTCCATTAGGCTATAATGTATAGGTGAATAAAGTGTATAGAGATTGCCCTATTTTGGTCCATGAGAAACAGTTTGCAGCTAATCTGATAGAGTTACTCGTTTATGAATTTAAATTGATGTTGGGCATGAATTGGATTTCCAAACATCAAACTATAGTTGATTGTAGGTTGGAAACAGTTGTGCTCAAAGATTTTGATGGTCTAGAAACAATGAGGCATGGTATTATGTCTAATCATTTGACTAATGTAAATATCAACCATTTTAGCAAGATGACTGCTTAGAAAAGGTTGTGAGGCATATTTCGCTTTAGCACTTAATTCAAAAAGGGAGAAGGTGAACTTACGAGAAATACCAGTAGTAAATGAGTTTCTTGATATGTTCTCAAAAGAGTTACCGAATTTGCCACCCAAAAGGGAGGTAGAACTATCTATTGAGATTGTATCTGATACTGCTCCTAATTTAAGGGCACATTATAAAATGGCTCCCACAGAGTTAAAAGAGGCAAAGATTAGTTACAGGAGTTTTTGCACAAGGTTTTTATCAGACCCAGAGTGTCAACATAGGGATACAAGTATGAATTTCAAGGACGAAATTCTTTTTAAGGGGAAGAGAAAACAAAATGTAACACCCCCTATACGAAACCTATAACCATCCACACACATAGCAACCAAATTCCTATAGACGCATTCAAGGTATACAATTATATTCAATGTTATACATATACACATTACAAAACTCATAAAAGCTTAACATTGTCATTTAACAATAGTAATATATCTTTACGTTTACATGGTAATCCAAAAGAAAACATATAATTTCCTTTCTTCATTATATGTGCAATCATCTATAACTAAAAATACATTCCAAAAGTACTTTTTCTTCTATCTGTTGACCTTGGTCCTTGCAGATGTTTCCTGTACCTCACTCCTATGAATTAAACCTACAAGAATTAACAACCGTGCTAAGCTTAAAAGCTTAGTCGAAAAAACACTTAGTTTGGATGGCCACTAACAACACCGCTAAGCACACACATTCAGAAATATAACAACTCATATATTATAAATCACATTCATTAACCAAACATTAATATTCAATGCTTATGTAAACAATGATGGCATACTTTAGCAAAGTACATAATGCAAATATGTTTCAACATATTATCCATATACCGAAAATGCGCATTTATAAGCCATATATTAATATTCAACACTCATTAATACAACTTATCAATATAATTGCACATCATTACAATTCATCATTACAACCAATAAAAATGCTGATCAATACCAGTTATTCTTATTGTCATGTGGTATTTCTTATTTATGACTATTAAGTTTCCTTTTTGTGTTAAAAGCCTACACATTTTCTATAGGTGTGGATAACGGGTGTTATGGATAGTCGAAGATATCAAACTATGGATATTTGAAGGCATCGAACTGTAGATACCCCGAAGGTATCAAACTGTGGATACCTGAAAGTATAGACTTGTAGACACCAGTGGTGTCAAACTATAGCAGCTGCACTGTAACCCTATAGGCATGCCTATCTATCCACTACCAAGACAATAGAGTATCTATACTGTAACCTTTACTTTAACCATTTTCCAATTTCACAATTCATCATATGATATTCACTTAAAGTCATAAAATCTATATTTGCATTTATACATCTAATTCATGGCTTAACACCATTAAAAAGGTATCAAAATCACACTTGTATAATCATACTATATACATATGAGGAATGAATATGCATACAAATCATTTATGTACATGTAAATTTTCTTTGTAATGCATTATGCTCAATCTTATATTCCAATGTTCAGTCTCCAAATTCACATGTGGTAATTCCTATTTCATTTATTTCTACGTGTTTAAAAATTTTCATATACTTTCATAAAGGTTTGGATAAGATGCAGTAGAAATCAGAAATAAAAACAATGCCAGGGTCGTGACAGATACTTTCTCTATTCATACCACTATTTGTTCCTTAAGATCCATATACAAAACGTCAGAACTGGGTTTTTAAGTCTTCTAGAAATTTTGCCATCTATGTCTTTCATTTCTATATCACTAATAATCAAGACATTTGGACTCCTAACTTATGAGATATGGACAAAATATCACAAGCTGCCCCAAAATAGGGGCAACATCAGGTCACCATTTTTTATCTCAATTTACAAGTCATAAGGCTAGAATTAAGTTAGAATCTCTTCTAGAGATTTTTATTTCTATGTCTTAGGTTTCATATGCAGCTGAAATCACACAATTTAAAGGTCTGTAGGTTAAGTTATGACTCAAAACATATGATTAATTTAAATAAACCCTAGACAGAATTCCACTACTCAATACTCTCATGTCAAATTCAACCAATCATATGCAAGATAACACCAAAATGGCACCAAAGAAAACATCCCAACAATCATTCCACATCCAAATGAATCTTTATATCCATTCAAACATACACAAATACAAAAATCAACTAAGCGAAGTCCCAAACCTTAAAATTGACAAAGTAGTTCTTTTAATGCTTTCCCTTCCCTTCCTCTTTGGCTTTGCTTGAATCACCAAATAAAAAAATGATAGGATGAAGAAGGTGAAATGGAGAGGAGAAATGTCGTCCATCTCTCCTCTCTATATTCCTTTTCATAAATTTTCTATTCTTAAACACATGTTTCAATCCCATTGGACTATATGTCACAATCTTATTGGACCATGTGTTACAATCCTATTGGACCACATTTTACAACTCTATTAGACCATGTGTTAATATTATATTGGATCATATGTTACAATTTTATTGGACCATGTTTTTTAATTCTATTAGACCATATGTTACAATTCAATTGGACACACATGCTTTATGCTTATTGGTCCAAAAGTTGACTTTAGGAAAATTGCATATTGGTCCTTCTTTTTCCTTTAATTCCCATATTAGCCTATAGTCTTATCAATTTATTTCATTCCCTATGTCTTAAGTTTCTAATGGCATAAATTTCATGCAATTTGGTTAATTATATTGGGAGTTATACCCCACAAACTATAGGATATTCGAAAATAATGACATCATCCAGAACTCAACTTCAAACCATAATTCAAAACTCTTAGAGGCAAAATCAGATTTCGATTCCTTCATGAAAGTTTTAGACCTATATCTCTAGTTTAATCTCCAATTAAAATATCCAATTTGGAGGTCTACAAGACAATATATGGCCAAATTACAGAAATATATCCAGTGGAACCTATCCATTCAGCGAGGTACACATCTTAAATCAACTAACTTCGGTCTTATCTTGAAAAGGCAACCCAAAAACACGTCCAATTTAACCAAAAACATCCCATTTACTTATGGAATACTTCTTTTATCATTTCCCTCACATCACCTTCATATTAATCCAAGCAAACATATCAAAATTTTCTATATATATTTTACGTCTAAGTATATGTGTCCATACCGAAGCAAACAAATTATCTATTTACCCAAGTCTTTTACATTAAGTACCATTATGCCTCTTACTATACTTAGATGTACTTAATTCTTTATATTCACTTCTTAATACAACCTAAACATGCTATAATACTTTCAGGGTATATATTGGGGCATCACAAAAAACCTAGACTTGTTAGGTTAGGTTCATTATAAATTACCAAAAAGTAAAGAAAATATAAGTAGATCGTAGGCATGTTAATTAGTAAGTTCCTCTTACATAATTTTTTTTATAAATATTAGAATTATTCTCATGATATGTGTAAGGTTCATGCATTCTAATGGTAGAATAAATAGTACCATAAAGGAGGACAAATAGGTTGACTTATATGAGTAGACCGACGAAGCGTATAAGGACGTGATGTAGATAAAGAAGATGGAGTAGGAGAATTAGGAGTAGAGATTCAATAAGTTCCACAACTGAAGGAGATTCTTCAAGATAGGATAAAGGTTGGTCAATATTGAAAGAGTTATCACCTATAGAAATTTCATTAGAAAGAGGGAGGAATATGTGGATTGGAAAGAAGAGAGGGGTGAGTTTGTTATTATGGAAGAAAGATATGTTTGAGAACATTTTATATTCTAAAGAAGTGACATGATTAAAATTTTAAAGATGTTTGGATAAAGGATCTTAATAGTAATAACCTTTATGTTTAATGAAATATCCTGGACAGCAATTGAGTTGGCCCTTTAGTTATACTTTAGTATATTCGTAAGGATGTAGGAGAAAAATATAGGCACTATTAGAAACTTTGATCATAGGATATTATGGAGGATGATTACATAAACATTAGTAGGTGGAAACATTACTAAAAACCAGAAAAAGAATATGCATAGTTATGTAGATTATCGTAAGAACAACTTCTCCCAAAAGATTTTCAAGATAATATAAAGAGGAAAAAAAGGCTTTAATCATATCCAAAATGTATTTGTGTTTTCATTCTATATGCCCATTGTGGATGAGTTTCAAGATAAGATCTTTAAATTATTATTCCATTCTAAGATAAGAATTGAATGAGATTAGTTTCTTTATTTTCTATGACAATATCATAAATATTTTTATTTTAAAATTAAGTAGCAATCATATTTCCAAAAACATAAGTATATAGAAGGTAATTGAAACCTACCTCATAAGATATATATGTAAATCTAGAATAACAATAAAAAAATCACAAAATAATGTGAACCACCCATTTAGGTATGAGGAGCAATTATTATATAATGAACTAAGTTAAAGGGAGTAGAAGAAACATAGTTAGTATTTGAAAAAGGTAAAGCATGATATTTTGAAAGGTGACATGAATCTTAATCAATATTTCCTATTTAAACATGACCTAAACAACCACTAAAGATTAAGGTTCTTAACATAGAATTTGAAAGTTGGCCTAAATGAGCATGTAAAAAGATGAGAAGTAAAAATGCAGCAACATTGTTAAAAGGAAGATAAAGAGATGTAAGTTCAAATAACTTATCAACTTCCTGCTAAGTCCTAAGAATCACCCTTATTTACAAATCCTATATAAAGTAACTACAGCTTGAAAAATGTATGTGAACACAAATTTCACATAACTGTCCAACAGATAAGATATTTAAAAAAAATATTAAAAATAAACAACTTTAGTTTACCGATACTTCATATAATTTGAATAATAATACTTAAGTTTTTTAATGTGTGAACAAATAATAATTGTATGTCTTTTAATGTGAAAATAAAGTAATCAAACGGCATATGATTACATCAACCACAATCAAAGAACTATAGGAAGAGTTAGCTTGTGTAATAGATAATGCTTGTGAGGTAGATTTACTCGAATCTTGTTATAGTGGTTGGAGATGAGCATGGATGTCTTCAATAGAAAATTTAAGTGAATTGCTATCAAGAGAATGCTTAAGATTAGCTACAGAAAAGGTATAGGAATACTAGGATGCAACACCTTGCTTATAAGTTTGTTTAGAATGTAATAATCAATAATCAAATATAACATGACCATATTTTTATAATAATTACAAAAATTCTTTTAGGAAAATTTAGATAAGTTTTTTTGATATGGAATGGAGCATGACGTGGATATTTTAGAGGTTTTGATCATCCATAATACCTTACTCATTTAAATGATGTGATGAATGAGGATGAAATCATTTGGACACTTACTCCAAATGGCAAATTCTCAAACAAATCATGCCATCAATTACCTACCAATGGACTTCTTGAAGTTCCCTTGTATAACATCTTATGGAGAAACACTCTTAATCCTAAAGCGTCTTTAATCACTGGGCTTGTAATAAAGAATAGACTAAAGAACAAAAGTCAATGACATAGAAATATGGACTCTACTTGTGTATTATGTTCGATGGAAGTGGAAAATAGAGATCACCTATTTTTTCAATGCAAGTTTTCTAAAGCAGTCTGAAGTAGGATCCTTCACTTGGTAGCCAATGACACCTATGTATATGATTGGGAGCAAACATTGGATTGGGTGATTAACCATTTGAAGTAGAATATGTCTAATGGTCAAATTCTAAAAGTGGCTTTCATTTCTACCATCTATATGATTTGGAAAGAGAGAAATAACATAATCTTTACACACAAGGAAGAAGAGAAGTATCAGCTTACAAAAAAGATTATTAACTAGATACGATTGGCTATTGTAGCTAAGAATGCTCGAAACACTCTTTCTTCAGATATGAAGCATATATGGAACTTATAAGCTATATCCGTACCTAATTTTTGTAATAGTTTTTTTTTAATCTTCTGACTGTACTTAACTAAGGGCTTTACAACTATGAACTCATTGTAATATTGTATTAGCTTTTTCTATAGTTAATACCAATTATTCATTTTTTTGAAGAAAAATAGATAAGTTTTGAGTAGAACCTGATGAATATTGAATGATGAAAGTACTAGTTTTAGAAGATACGTACGTAATAAGAATCAAATCAATCAAAGATAGAATCAAATCAATCAAAGATAGTTCTTATTCAACTAACTAAGCAAGTTTCCTAAAAAAAAAGAATTCTTTGATCACAATATCAAGTTTAAATAAAGGGATTTGATGATGCAAGAAATTTCAAATAAATTCAACCTCATCTCTATATATCATCAATAAATGTTAAACATACTATCGATATTAAGATCAACGAATAATATACTAACTTTTGTATTAGGCCAAAGTGAATCTCAAATGGTTAATTGATTTCATAAAGTTTGCAATTAACTAATATAATTGTGAATAGTCTGTTTTATTTATTGTTGTATTCAATGAAATCGGTGATATAATTAAAATTGATTAATTTTTATTAAAATAAAATTTTGACATGGTAAAAATTTGCAAACCTATTGCACAATTTTAAACTAAAAAAATAATTTAATGATATCGACACAAGTGTTACAAAACCAAATCAAACTTTACAAAACCAAATCAAACTTTGATGATTCTTATCTTTCCATTTCATCAATAACTCAATGTTATTTTCTTTATTTATTTTCTTTTTCAGTGGACTTTAACGTTCCATTGGCAATGATATGCTACAAAATTATATCATTTATCAAATTATACATCTATGGAGCTCCGAAATAATAATTTTAACTATCAAATATAACATTATTAGCTTAGGAGTATGTATAGTAGAATCCATGATGTAACTAAGAAAGAAATCCCAAAACTGATATGAGAATCAAGAAAATCGGTATTTAAAAAATTAATAAATTAATTGCATATTTGGATTTAAAAAATATTAGGAATTACTCTGGACCAAAAAATAACATTTAAAACGATGGTTTTACACTTTTACTAGTGCGGTCAAAATTGTGAACCAATGAAATTGAGACTATTGTGTGAACCATATCAAAATGACGAAGCCACATCATAAGAGTCATAACACGACACATGATATAAGCTGAGAGGGCCACACAGGAGAGTATGAGTATGAGACATGGAATAGTGTTTGAGAGGGAGATTTGACATGAGCTATTTGAGATACGTGGCATTATTGGTACAAGAGATAGATCTAGATTGGTGATATGTTGAAGATTTTCGAACGAGATACATGGTAGTGTTAGCATTCGACACGTGGCAAGTATATGTTGTTGATGCGTTTTATGGACTCCTAAAAAGGGTGTAGATCCTCTATATTTAGCACCTTGTTCTTACCCTTTTTGCGCTAAAAATGACGTTGTTTTAGGCGTAAATGGATAAAAACGATTATTTTTGGCACAAAATAAGGTTGTAGCTTAATGTTAGGTACATAGATAAGTAGGAGTGGCTTAATTGGTTTTAACTCCTCACTTAAGACTCTTATTTGTAAGAGTTCTTGAGTTCGAATCACCAAAAAGGAGGAGAAAGGGAATTTTTCCTATTGATGATCCTTTAACCCCCTGGACATGCTCTTTGGTCGGATTAATTGCGGACGTCTCGCTTTTAGCGGCAATGTGGGAGTTGGAACTGCTAGGAAACCTGGGGCTGATGGGAACCTCATACTATAAATAGGCCTATTTATAAATCAATTCTAAATATAAGATATGTTTATGTCTTATGATTAGTTGTAGATTACCTATATAATTATTTAAAAATATTTTTTATCTTATACATATTCAATATATGGTAAAATTCATAAGATAGATATATATTGCAAATAAAATTAACATGAGATTGTAACTATGATATTTATATAACATTTATGTATTATTTCTAAATTGTTCCTAGTTATTGTTTTATCAAGACTAAGCATTAATAAAGCACAAAAAGACTAACATACATTATGGTTTTTCCTTATGAAGGAAGTATTCGTTCTCATAGACTAAAATATGAAAATACTAAACAAATACGTGGGTGCTTGTTAGAGAACAAATTTACTGAATTGACTCCATATGTAGGATCGTTTCTAACGTTTTAGAGGCCTAGGATAAAGTAAAAAGAAGGGCTTTAATAAATCGGTGATATGCAAATATATAAAATTTAAAAACATGTTGTTGTTGTTGTTGTTGTTGTTGGTATTATTATTATTATTATTATTATTATTATTATTATTATTAAGATTTAGTATCTAAATATTAGTGACTCAATTCAAAAGTCCACAAATTCAACAAAATACTAAAAGATCATAACAACAACCAATAACATCTTGTAAATGTCAGCAGTGATAAAATCTCAAAAAATAGTAGCAGTAACAATAAAATAGTAATAGCTACAATCAAATAACAATATCATATTGCAAATTTTCAAGAGGATTGAACTAACAAGCACACAGATGATCGTGAAAAAAAATACTTTCTCTGCATATTTATAGATGTAAAATTATTAATAATAGTATCAAGATCAATATTTTCCAACATATCCTTATCGATACATAAAATGTCTAAACCTTTTATGTGACATTCATGACCTCAAGTAGGTTTTCAATAATTTTAACTTTGAAAAACTTCTCTCAACTAATGCTACAATTACAAGCACAGTTAATAAAATTTGATAAGTAATTGAAATATTTGGATAATAATATGTAGATTTAACAAATTCAAGAATTTCAACTAATGACATTAACTAATTTTGCAAAGTCATTTTATCTGACATATTATCATGAGAAATAGTAGTTATAAAATTAGTATAATATTCTCTTAGTTCTTTATCATCCAATGACCTCAACTTTTTTAAATTAAATAAGAATCCAAAAATACTTTCAAATGTCATTAATTGTTCAAACTTATTCTTCAATGAAACAATTGTCATATCCACAATAACTAGAAAGTAACCAACACTAAAGGAATCCTTAGTTGATTGTATTCTCTATCATGACCATTTTCATCAAAAATTCCCTAATATACAACATCTAGCTAGAAATGTTGGTTCTATATTCATCTCTTGTGCAATATTTTTAGTAATATTCATACTAGAGGTAAAACCCTGCATTTCTGTATTTCTCAAAAAATATCATCAAACGTATTCGCAAAGTTAGTAGCCGCTCTAGTAGCCCACCTGGTGGCAGAACACAAGTCATTACACATGACAAGGTCCTGCCTGAAAGAACTTATCCAAGATTGCAATGTTGTCACCATTGTCTAAATGGTTCCCCGTATGGAAGTATATATTGAAGATTAGAGACTTTTTCTAATTAACTACATTAAGCATGACAGATGGCCAGAAGAAAGCCACAAAAGAACCCAGCTTCGATGGTTGATTCTTTAGTCTGTATTACTTTTAAGAGCTCTATGGTATTGTCAATACACATAGATTTAGACTAAAACTTTTTACTCACCATGTTAATAACGAATAAAATATCATACTAAGTAAAAACTCAAAACTTTCAAGTACAATAACCAAAATTTCTGCTTAACTGTTTGGCTTGACATCATCACAAGATCTAAATAATTCCATTAAAGTCAATCTTATTTGAGGAGCTTGAAATCTAATAGCTTTACTTGTTTTTATTTGACTCTCTCTACAAGTGTTAGATAATGACTTCATGGTTAAGTCCAAAACATTATAAAGTAAAATTTTCCACCTTTTAGGAGAACTTATAAATAATGCATATATGCACTGCACAACTCCAAGAATGTGTCATATCATTAAGATTAAGATTATGACAAGCATATGACATATATAATATTCTCGGATTTATTTCAAGTAATCACTTTTGAACCCCTTAATGTTTTTCCTTTATATTAAAACCATTGTCATAACCCTGACCCCTTACATTACGGACATTAAGATCAAGAAACTTAAATGCATTCAATAATTTATTGAAAAGTTCTAATCCAAAGGTGTCATTTACTTTCAAAAACTATAAAAAAGCACTCTTCTATTTTTATTTTTTATTTAACATATTCACACAACGTACTAACAGACTTAGTTATTCTTGATGGATCAAATGTGGGGTACAATAAAGAATAATAGAAAAGTATTTCACCTCTTTAATGATCCTTATGATAGAACTTATAATACAATGAGCTAAAAGAGACATAAAACTCATTTCGATTTTTTTGACCAAGATAATGATGATGAATTTTATGATCTTGAATGAGTCTAACATGATCTTGCATTATTACATCAAATTTAGCAATAATCTCAATCAATCCCAAAAAATTACCATTACTATCTTGGTAAAGTTTCCCATTAGATCCTTGAAAAGCCAAACTATATTTGGCAAGACATTTCACAACAGAAACTATTCTTATCAAAACTTATCTCTAACGTTCTTTCTCCTTTATAATTTCTTGTTTCAAATCTTTATCAATTGTTTAATTTCAATCTTACTTTTAATTCATTTCAAGTCTTCATGTTAGTCATATGTTTAACTCCATTCTCATGTTCTTTGAGTCTCTCACTAAGATGCTTCCAATCTCTAAATCTATCATTTGCTAGTGAACTTTGTTTACTATTAGATTTGAACAACTTACAAAAAACAATATACTTTATCTATATGTTTAGAGTAAACCAACCATTGTCAATCGCTAATCTCTCTATTACTCAATTTTCTAGAATAATAAGAATATGAAAAATGTTGAGAGGTAGCGTCTGAAGAAAACACAAGATTCAATTCTTTTACAAGTCCTGTTTCAACTAAAATGTTCATTTATTATCAAGATTATCTCAATTTCTAGTATCATAAATATTCAATATAGAGATTAGTTCCTTATTTGCCCTTAAATTTTCTAAATCGGATGCATCTGATACATGATAGTGCTCACTCAAATTACTAATATTCTCATGAATATGAATATCATAACCTAAATTTTCTTTCTATCATTCAAAATTACCTTAATATAATTCCACAAGATTCTCACATGAGAAGCATACTTTTTAAATAAATTTATTAATAGCTACTTTTTGGGATTCTATTAACTATTATACTTGTTTTCTTTTTTCTTTTTTCACTTCTAGATAAATGTTTTTTATGCAACATCATATAAACCAATTATAACATAATAGGACTAAAATAGAACAAAAGCACCTATATGGAATTAGAAGAAGCATACAAGAACAATAGAACACCGTTAAATTGACTATATATCAAAAAGATATATCAGTGGTATTATATATCTATGACAAAGGAAAAAAATAGCAAAATTTAATATTCTATATTAAAAACAAAAAATAAAGAGCAAAATTTTATGAAAAATTTTATCATATCCAAAATCTAATTTTGATTTTTTAAGTAATTTTAAGATATCAAAAACTAATAGTGATTAATTTTAAAACATCAAAAACTAATGGTGATTCACTTTTTACCAAAGAGAATAGATATTCAAATTATGACTAATCTAATCATGTTGATGGTAATAGTTTAAAGAAAAAGGGAAATCAATTCTCTTTTTGACAATAGATATATGTGGAGAAGTTATAATAATCTTATCATAAATACATATTTTAAAATAAATATAATAAGTCAAAATACAGTTGAATTACAATGTATTTATTAAAAAAAAGAGAATTGACTTTTTCAAACAAAAGTAAAGGTTTTCAACATAACTATATTATAATAAATTAAATATTAAATAAATTTAAAATTAATTGATTAAATAATTTTATCTTAATTTTTATATCATTTTATTAAGAATATTAAGAATATTTTCTTCTATTTTATTAAAATTAATAATTAAATAAAACTACAATATAAAATAATCAAATTTTAAATCTCAGTAATGATGGTCACTAGGTAGGAAAAACTAAAGTTTTATGCTAATTCTTTGAAAAATGAAGTAGTTATGCTTCATGTACTTAAAAATTTATTACAACTATTATTTTTATTACCGTCAAAGTTACCTCACCCACTAAATAAGTATTCGTGAAAAAGTTAAACATGATTTAGTGTATTGATTATTAACTATTATTGTATTTTTCGTATTACCCAGTGCCACATTTTTTATTTTTTAATATTTAATCGATACTTATAAACAGTTAAGTATCAAAAGAAAAAATGGGGTCCTGGGATGTAATTGGATATTTGTATTTATCTTTCTCTCTTAATCTTGATTGAAGAATAATGACAACAATTATAAGTGTTACTATGATTTAATAATTAAAACCTAAAGATAAAGTAAAAACAATCAATGTATGTATCATTTAAACCCTGTAGTAGGAGTAACATTGTCAGAGGAGGACGAATAACGTCAAATGAAAATAATATGTAAAGGAAAAAAAGAAAGTCAAGAGGATTTGGATTTGGTGAATAAAAAATATAATCATATCCATATAAACATTGTCAGACAATGTATCATGTATGTATAGGCAAATGTTAACATAGGAGGCAAATTAATTATAATGTATTCAAGTATTCAATAAGCTAAAAAAATATAATGAAAAAATCAGAAACTTTAACTTTAAATAATCACTCAAAACTATGAAGATCTTTTGCTGCTAATTCTTGAGTTAGGTATCTTAGATTCATGCGCTGATGGAAATAACAGGTAAAAACTATAGCCAAATGCATAAGACTATGAAAGAAATTTATAAATATATCAATGTCAAAAAAGTTAATGGTTAAATTTGGAAGTTGAAAAGTTACTTTCCTTTCATAACAACACTCTTGCCACCTAAGAAAAGGAAAGAATTTAAAGTCTCTCTTAACAACCTCTTCCATTTTTCTATGATAACTTAGTCATCAGTTAGGCCTTTTATAAGGGTGGGCCCTGCGTAAGTGCACTTCTTGCCCTTGCTTAGGGCTGGGACTGCCTATATGAGGATTCCAATTAGAGCATTGCTTACATGACTATAAAACTTCTCATTCTGATGAATATATAAATGATCATTTAACTTAAATCACCAAAGTATCTCATATAAGAATTGTTATGTTTTGATACTACTCATGACCTATTTTAGTCAAAGGTAGCTCAGTCAGTGGTCATTGGATATATCATAAACTATATAGAGGTAGCTGAATGATCAATATAAGATTCACCATCTTGGAATAATTAGGGAGAATTTTTCATTGTTCTCTATTAATATTGATTTGGAAAAGAAAGTCAAGAGGATTTGGATTTGGTGAACAAAACATATAATCATGTCCATAGAAACATTGTCAGACAGTGTATCATGTATGTACGGGCAAATGTTGTCAGATGAGGCAAATTAATTATAATGTATTCAAGTATTCAGTAAGTTGAAAAATATATTGAAAAAACTAGAAAATTTTCCTTTAAATTATCACTCAAAACTATGAAGATCTTTTGCTGCCAATTCCTGAGTTAGGTATTTTAGATTCATGCGCTGATGGAAATAAAGGGTAAAAACTACAGCCAAATGCCCAAGACTATGAAAGAAATTTATAAGCATATTAACGTAAAAGAGTTGGTGGTTAAATTTGGAAGTTGAAAAGTTAGGTTCCTTTTACAACAACACTCTCGCCACCTAAGAAAGATAAAGAATTTAAAGTCTCTCTTAACAACCTCTTCCACTTTTATACGATAACTTAGTCATTGGTTAGGCCTTTTATAAGGGTGGGCCCTGGGTAAATGCGCTTCTTGCCCTTGCTCAGGGTCAGGATTGCCCATATAAGGATTTTAGTTAGAGCATTACTTATATGTATATAAATTTTCTCATTGTGATGAATATATAAATGATATTTTAACTTAAATCAACAAAGTATCTCATATAAGAATTGTTATGTTTTGATACTACTTATAACCTATTTTAGTCAAAGGTAGCTCAGTCGGTGATTATTGAATATATCATGAACTATATGGAGGTAGTTGAGTCATTAATATAGAATTCATTACCTTAAAATAATTAGGGAGAATTTTTCATTATTCTCTATTAGTATTGATTTAGAAAATCCTTTTCTAAGATAAAATGAAACTTTGTGAAATAGTTTACAAATGTCATTAATATAATCAATTAATAATGGTGGAGGACTAATAAAATTAGACTCAAATATAGTAGATATTAATTTCATGCTTTATGTTAAACTAGAATGTTATATGATGAAATGATTGAATTATACAGAAAAATCATGCAAGGAAAGGTTAGTTAAAATCACTTTGACATTCCTAAATATTTAAATGGTCATGATGTGTTACTAAACGTCAATCTTGATCTATGGATATAAATTATTTAGTTAGAGAATTAAAGATAGATTAAATAAGTTTAATTTATCTAATTTTAAATATGATTTAAGATTATAATTGTATACATTGTCAACATATTTGTGAATTGAATGAGTCACACACAAAGAACTAGTTGAAGGAAGAAAAGGTATTTTAACTAAATTGGATTTGATTGTAAAGTTTGACAAATTTATAATTTAATATGAGATATATAATAAATAGGAATCAATATGAGATTGTATTTTATTTGGCCATAATTGATATTTAATCAAACTTAATTTCAATTCTATTTAAAGTTTAATTTAAATTAGAATTAAAATTTAAATAAATTACTAAAATATCCAAAACCTATTATAAATAGGCTCAGGCTCCAAATGAACAATTTAATGTATATAGGAGTTTTGTATTTGTATAATATTGGTTGACTACACTATAATGTTAGTTGACCAACATGGCCTAAAGTCTTGTAAATCAAACCTAAAAATCAAAATAAAACATCGAAATACTTAATAATTCATGAAAATGTCAATCAAAGACAATCATAAGCATTAAAAAAAATACTTTTAGAACATTGTAAAATGTCTAGTTCTCTCATAATATTATCATTCATTAGTTTAGTGAAATTATATCCCAATTAGTCTAGTATTTTAATAAATTTACCTCAATATTCCTATTTGCACATAATATTTAAGTTTAGGTTCATACTTACTAAAAAATAGTCAATTCCTTTTTAATAGTGCAAACCGAACATTCATCAAAAAGATTTATAATTAGATTGACAGATAAGTGCAAGATGTCATATATTTCTAAAATATGATATAATAAATACCTTTTATTAAACATTACATATGATATGATTTGAATGATGATTCCTTTTGAATTTTTAAACCATTGGAAGTATCTTATCCTTCTTATCATCCTCACTTGGTTCAACAATTGACTCTTTTAAAGAGTCTTTGATCATTCTTATTCTCTTTAAAGGCTAATTTCTTCACATTCTACATAAACATTTTCTAGTATTTCTTCAACATAAGGAGGTTAGATTCTTTATGTAACATCCCGGTCCCACCTAACGGGTCGGATCAGGGAAACGGGTCTATGAGAAGACCAATTAGTGAAGTTAGG
>JANZXP010103349.1:0-19676 GCA_027576715.1 Erythroxylum flavicans
GAGTTTAGATCTATGGCATTGGGAATATGTGAATTACTTTGGCTGAAGATAATTCTTGATGACTTGAGAATAAAATGTGAAGGACCTATGAGGTTCTACTGTGATAACAAATCTGCTATTAGCATTGCACATAATCCAGTACAACATGATCGTACAAAGCATATTGAAGTTGATAGGCACTTCATCAAGGAAAAATTGGATAGTGGCTTAATATGCACTCCATTTGTGTCAACCAAGGATTAGTTGAGAGTCGTTCTTACAAAGGGACTAATAAGCACAATGTTTCAAGATATTATTGGCAAGCTAGGGATGGAAAATATCCACTCACCAGCTTGAGGGGGAGTGTCGGATTATGTAGAATCATGTAGCATTATTTAGAAGATTTTATAGCTATAGAAATCATATAAGTCCTTGATTTCTAGGGATTAGAATAAGATACAGATTTCCATTTATCTTAGGAAATCTAATACTATATTTAGTATAGACAATTGTATATATATTGACTATAGCTATAACCTACCGAATTCTTGAGAATGAAATTATCTCTTCTCTGCTAATATTTTACACTAACCCTGTTGAAAATCGAATTGAACTTAATGGTGAGTGACCTCAGATACCAGCCAGGTTTTTTGAGAAAGGTTATTTAAGAAGAAAAGATATTACTATACCTCCTAATTCTAGTTCCTCTCTCGATGATACTACCATGCCATCGAATGAATCTTCTAGAATTGAGGTATGTACTTATTCTCCTGAAATTTTAGATTCAAATGTTGATCAAGGTAGGAGATACCCTCTTCGTGAACAAAAAGAACCTAATAGATTTGGTTTTCCCAAACCGTCTAATGTTATTTATCCAATTTCTAATTTTATATCTTACCATCTTTTGTCTAAGGCTCACTTAGCATTTGCTCTTCAACTGTCTTCTGCATCTGTTCCTAGTCATTTTCAGGAAGCCCTTGAAGATCCTAAGTGGAAGGATGCAATGGTAGATGAAATGATGGCTCTTCAAAAGAACTCTATTTGGGAAATGGTTGAGTTACCAATGGGAAAGAAGACTGTGGGTGTAAATGGGTATTCACAGTCAAGTACAGGTCAAATGGGATAGTTGAAAGATGCAAGGCTAGGCTGGTTGCAAAGTTGTAGTCAAACCTATGGTATTGACTATCAAGAGACTTTTGCACCTGTTGCCAAGATTAATACTATTCGAGTCATACTGACACTTGCAGTTAATTTGGACTGGCCTTTATGACAGTTTGATGCATAGAATGCCTTTCTTCAGGGTGATGTAGGAGAGGAAGTGTTTATGGATGCACCTCTAGGGTTTACACTAGAAGAAGGTAAGTATGCAAACTGAAAAAGGCATTATATGGATTAAAGCAATCAACAAGGACATGGTTCGGTAGGTTGAATCATGCAATGAAAGATTATGGATTCAAGCAAGCTTTGGCAGATCATACCTTGTTCTATAACAAAGTTCATGATGATATCACCTTGCTTGTTATCTATGTTGATGATATGATTGTAACAGGTAATAACATAGATGAAATTGAGAAACTTCGGAGCTATTTGGCCAAGGAATTTCAGATAAAGGATTTGGGAACTCTCAAATACTTCCTAGGCATGGAAGTCTCTCGGTCTAAGCAAGGGATGTTTCTTTCCCAAAGGAAGCATACTTTGGATCTCTTGGCCAAAACTGGTAATTCTGTTTGTGAGCCTATAGATACTCCTATTGGGGTGAATCATGGCCTATCTATCTATCCTGATCAAGTTCCAACAAATAAGGAGAGAGATCAAAAATTAGTGGGGAAGTTGATTTACTTAACTCACAATAGACTAGATTTAACGTATGCAATTGGTGTAAGTCAGTTTATGCAAAATCCAAGTGATCAACACATGAATGTTGTGAATCGCATTTTGGCTTATCTAAAGTCAGCTCCTGGTCAAGGTGTCTTGTTCTCCATACATGGACATCTAGATGTTGTGGGTTATATTAATTCTGACTTCACTGGCAACGGATTGGATAGAAAATCTACTTTAGGATATTTGTCATTTGTTGGTGGCAACTTAGTGACTTGGAGAAGTAAGAAACAAAATGTGGTTTCATTGTCTAGTGCAGAAGCCGAATATCGTGCAATGCATCATGCAATCACAGAGCTTTCTTGGTTGAATATTCTCTTGAAGGAACTTGGGTTTGGTCTAACAAAGCCTATAGTGTTGTTTTGTGATAATATGTCAGCCGTTGAAAACTCCAGTACAACATGATCGAATTAAGCATGTCGACCTTGACAGAAACTATATTAAAGATAATCTTGATTCTGGTACAATAGAAATTCCTTATACTAGAAGTTCAGATTAGTTGGCTAATTGGGCATGTGTGATATCTATGCTCCAACTTGAGGGGGAGAATTAGTGTAAATGAGCTGTATAGTTCCTATTCTATTCTACTTAGATATTTTTTGTCTATTATTCTTCCTTTTTTAGGAATATTAGACAATTGTATACAGCTGTGGTTGACCTTCCATATATATAGGTCTTTAACCTGTATATATACATTGAAATATATGGAGGACCAAGTTACAATTGATATGCATGCTTTAGAGGCTAATGGTATGTGGAATTTGGTAAACTTACCTATTAGAAAGAAATCCATTTGATGCAAATAGGTTTTTGCAAGCAAAGTCAACACTGATGGATCACTGGCTCGTCTTAAAGCACGACTTGTTGCTAAAGGCTATTCTCAAACCTATGGTGTGAATTATTCTAATACTTTCTCGTGTGTTGCTAAACTAACATCTTTCTGTCTATTCATTTCTATGGAAGCTACATTTAAATGGTCTCCACATCAGTGATATGAGGTGGTCCTCTAAGAGCTTCAAACTCAACATTAAGACTAATTAAAAAATCATAGACATGATCCTTTTCTGCGAATTGTTTTGGAATGGCAACATTTTGATTGTAACTTGTTTAAATGATTCATAATTACCATTTGAGACTTAAATATTCTATTACAAATCAATTCCCTTGTTTGTCTATTGAAATCTTTGTTTCAATTTCAGAGATTTAAGCATTGTCATGAAATTTAGAATTAAGTGTGTCCAAATAGCATCCCAAATCTTCTTGGAAGTACCAAGGAACATAAATGTATGCACTTATTTGTGGAAACATCAAATTCCACACATGGTTCAATTTTCCTCTAACCCTCAAGAATGTGTGGACCAGTTATGATCACTTCAAATAATTTTTTACATTCAATTGATATACCAATTGTATATTATGTAAATCCTTGTTTGCAGTAGCAACAATATTCTCAATTGATGAGCATCTAAAGATAAGGCTAATTTCATTGGACTATGACATGATTGTTTGGAAAGATAGAAAAGGAACAAGGAGAGAATATAATAATCAAGAGAGATAAGATGAATTAGACAATAAAGAATTTGGCCAAACATGGATAAAGAAAATTATAATTTCATGAAAGAGCCTGCAACTCTAATACCCTGGTACAAATTATGATTTCCAAAAGTGGTTTTTCATGCTTACTAATAATCTACATTCATGAGAATAGATATATATAGCTAAAACAACTAAAAATACTTTCTAACAATCTCTTTTAAGATAGTCAACCACATATACAGCTCATTAGAATCCTGAAATTATGGAATTACACCAAATCTTCTAGATCATACCGTTCTCTCTCACATTATTGACATATGTTTTAAAATATATGTTTTACTCTATATGTGCCATACGATATCTAGTTTGGACTTGAAGCATTCTAGGACTTATACTGAATGTGGGGATGTTTTAATTTTTGTGATTATTTTATGATTATATATCTTTTCTATTTGTCGACTTAATGACTTCTGATAATTTACTTGTATTCTAGTTATCCTCGTACAGAAAGCACAGCATATCCTTCCTCATTTGACTTCATAGGCACACTTCATGCTTTAGCAAATAGTTCTACATGGGGTGATCATGTGAAGGAATTACTTGTAGATGGTTATCAGAAGCCACGGTCAGGAACAGATGCAGGTGACCATCCACCCATCACTCCAATGCATTTAGCAACTGAATCTATGCTAGGAAAAGATGCTTGGAGATTGTATCAGTATATTTGCCAACATTTTATAGCTACTTTATCTCCTGACTGCAAATACACAAGGTAGATGTTTCGATGTTTTATCATCCTATTTATTTTTTCTTTTATTGTCCCAGATCATGGCTTTATACGGTTGTAGGGTGCTTAAACATAGTGTTGATGCTTATTCTATAAAGACTAAATTATATATTTTTTCCATGCTTTTTCTCTCAAATAGAAAAGTTCCCCTTTTTTCTTATTCTAGTTGCTATTAACAGTTTCTCCTTGTCCACACTTCCATGTATGAAGTTGGCTAAATAATGCCATTCATTTGGATGGACTTTTACCTAACAATTCATTTTCTTTTACACAAATAGTAATGTTGAGAGAAGAAAAGCTCATGTTAACTTCATCAAGACTGGGCTTAGTCTCATTTACCTCTCATCCTTTATTGTTTTGAGATGCTTATTGTGATACAACAGTGAGTTGTTTGAAATTACCTTGTGTAAACATAGTTTAACTTTGTACAACTATGGGTTTTGGGTTATACCATATTCTACATAATTTAAATTTTGTGAAATTCTCCCACGAAACATATTAGGAAGGAAATATAATTAAAAGCTTAATATTGCAATTGCTAAATTGATAAGGATTATTGTTCTTGATATGGTCAAAGTAAAACGAAGACAAAGATACCTACATTAAACTTGAAGCTGAAATTACACCCTACAAAGGACAATTTTCATTCTTGAAGTTGGATAGTAATAGGAAAAGAAAAGGATCCATAGTCTTGCATCTTATTATGCATATTTGGTGCTTGATTCATTAAGTTTGGTGCATTGCTACATTACAAATGCATAGCTAGTTTGTGTTAAGTTATAAGACAGTGTCTGCGATTATGGTGGATATATATTTTCATTAGTTAAAGATTGCAATGTGGGCCTAGCCTGAGCTCGTTACAAGATTTGTTTGAGCGGGAATGACATCGTTTTGTTGTAATTGACCAAAATGATATTTTGTTCTTGAGTTTCTTAAACCAGGAGATTAAAATGAGTTGTTTTAGAAAGTTAAACTAAAATTATATCATTTTAGGGAAGAGGTCTGGGGCGTTGGGTCTAGGTCTAGGTCTAGGTTGGGCCATTTTTGTCGACTACGTGGTCATAAAATCACTTTCTTGGAAACTGTTGGAACTTCTAATTACCTAATGTGGCTTGTGTTTACCATTAATTAGTGATCTTTTGATTTGTCCTTTTGTGATATACTTCTATCTGGATTCCAGGACCAAGGTTGATTTTACATCTAGTGGAGAGTTCTTCCATTGCGTAGGGCAGCATGTTACTGTCAAAGGATTTACATCCATTATGCCATGGTTGGGAGTAAATACCAAAAGTCTTCCTCAATTTGTGAAAAGCGAGAAAATAGAAATTTCAAGAGTTGAGCTCTCTGAGGTGCTGTCTAAACCTTGTTTTCCATTTTAATCATGAGAAATATTTTCTCCAAGCACCAACACTTTCAATATAATTTATTTTCTTGGCCAAAAGGATGAAGTGGTTGGAGATGGGCGGAGGGGTTGCCAACTACTATTCTCTTGATTTCTAACAGCCACATGTTCTTTATAGATGGAAAATGTCAATATATGAGTAAACAGAATGATGAATAGTAATCAACTCAAATTATATGTCATGTTTTGTCGTCGTGGTGATGATTTCATTATTCCTAAAAATTGTAGGGAAAAACTGTCCCTCCAGACTATCTAACTGAGAGTGAGCTAATTTCCCTAATGGAGAAGAATGGAATAGGCACTGATGCATCAATACCTGTGCATATCAACAACATATGTGAGCGCAATTATGTGCAGGTATATTGATTTCCTCTAATTAATTTAAAGTCCTAGTCAGATAAAGGTCATTGCAAGTCCTCTGAACTAAATTGTTGTAGAAAGAGAAGAAAAGTGATAGAAAGCATACATCCTCTTAAACTTGATCTTTTCAAAGTTCTAAAATCTACTTTATATTGCAAATTATAGGTACAAGCTGGAAGGAAGCTTGCTCCAACTTCTTTAGGTGTCACTCTAATTAGAGGCTATCAATGCATTGATCCAGATCTTTGTTTACCGGACATTCGTAGTTTCATTGAGCAGCAAATTACACTTGTTGGGAAGGGCCAAGCAGATCATTCTCGTGTTGTGGAGCATGTTCTACAGCAATTTAAGCAAAAGTATGATTACTTTGTCAAGCAGGTTAGAGATTCCATCTTTTGATACCTTGTTAGTTGGTTCATGTGTACAAATTAAACCTTTTTCACAAGAATGGAATAATGGACCCATAACATATGTTGGAGCTTAAAATTCCAATATTTTTACTTCTTGTTATCCGGGCAACACTTTATTGTCGTAAAATTTATGCTTATCCATTGTGCATTCCTGAACATCATTTTGAATATACCCCACCATCATTATACTTAACTAGCCAACAATAAATAGTCTTTTTGAATAACAAGCCAAAAATGTGCAGCAACAATAAAAATTGATATCGAGAAATCTATAAAATTTATGATGGAAAACAAATTAAAAGTCCATAAGTGAATAAAAGAGGGTAGATCATTCAAGCTCAAACTTTAATTTAGTGAGATGAACATGGGAATTGGTGTATTACTATTTATATGAACAGTGGTAGTAAGGGTAGTAAAGAATGATTTTGTCAGTTCATCTTATGCTAAGCTTTTATGGGAAAACATGATTTATGGCCAAGTTAGCTATTCTATTTCGTTTGCTTCTTTTAGGATATTTTGTATCCTTGTAACTAGGCTTGATGGGGATAACTACAGAGATTGTATTATTTACGTATGTAATGGAGAGATACAGTAGTAGGATTCCTCCTGGACAAGTCCCAGGCCAAAAACAATTCCTTACAATACAAATCATATCCCTCTCTCTCTCCCAAGTTCCAGCTATATTCCTTCCTCTACAATCGCCTGTAACTAACTCATAACAAACTACCCATGTGGCAATTTGTCCTTTTTTACCCCTACGGATATAGGTTTGAAGGGGCTTAGGCTACTGAATTGTGGGCTGAACATTAGGGGAAATGCTAACATGCTGATCATTAGGAGGAATGCTAACAATTCCCTCCCCCTCAATAGGCACCTTGTCCTCAAGGTGAATAGAAGGAAACTGGCCTTTAATTAGGTCTGCATCCTCCCAAGTTGCCTCCTCTGCTGGTTTGTCTTTCCAATGGACAAGCCACTGGAGAATACTTCTGCCCTTGGACTTAGACATGTGGGAAGCTAGTACTGCTTCCGGTGTAGACAATTCCGTATGATCGATCTCTAATTCGTGAGGGAGATCATGCTCAATAGGATGGTCACCTAGGGCCTTCTTCAGCTGGGAAACATGAAAGACCGGATGTACTTTGGACGTAGGTGGGAGTTGTAGTTTATAAGCAACTTGTCCACCTTCCAATGACCTTAAAGGGGCCATAGTATCTTGCTAAAAGTTTAGGGCAGATTCTCCTTGCAACAGTGAGCTGTCTATGTGGCCTGAGTTTAACAAAAACCAAGTCTCCCTCCTGAAAAGTAACCTCCCTTCTGTGAACATAAGCAACTTTCTTCTTCATAGACTGTGCTCTCAAGAGGTTGTGTTTGAGTTGGCGTACAAGCTTCATCCCTATCAACCAAGGCTAATGCCATTGATTCTACTTGAGTTTCTCCTTGAGAAAATTGTAGCAAGGTGGGTGGAAGGCGGCCATAAACGACTTCAAAGGGAGTCTTACCAGTTGAGACATGGTAATTGGTGTTATGCCAATATTCAGCCCAAGATACCCAATAAGTTCGGTAGTAAAGTAATGAAGGTTGGTTTCTAGGCACCTATTAATTACCTCTGTTTGTCCATCCGTTTATGGATGGTAGGAAGAACTCATCTTCAATATTGTTCCTTGTAATTTGAATATCTCCTTCCAAAAATTACTGGTGAATAGTGGATCCCTATTGCTTAATATAGAACTAGGAATGCCATGCAGCTTCACTACCTCTCGGATGAATGCTTTGGCCACGGTTTTAGCAGTGAAAGGATGCTTGAGGAGTAAGAAATGGGTGTCCTTGGATAGGCGATCTACTATCACCAATATGACTTCATAGCCGTAAGATTTAGGGAGCCCCGTAATGAAGTTCATTGAGACTTCATCCCAAATCAGCTTAGGGATGGACAGTGGTTGCAAAAGTCCAGCTGGAGATATCGCCAAGTATTTGTTCCTCTGGCTTATGGCACATTCCTGTACAAATTTCTGTATTGTGGACTTCATCCCTTGCCAAAATTGTCTACTAGCTAGCCGCTTGTAAGTCTTTAGGAAACCAGAATGTCCTCTTGCAGGTGAGGCATGATACTTATGCAAAAACTGAGGTATTAATACTGAAGTGGCTGAAAGGACTAATCTATTTTTGTAGAACAACAGACCGTCCCTTAGATGGTAATTAGGCTTAGAATTGGTGGGTTTTGTTGGAGAGCTGTCACGAGTGATTGAAGCTTGGTATTCTCCTTGATCTCTCACCGGACTACATCCAAATCAAGCCAAAAGGGAGCTGAAATTGTTGAGAACGTTAACTTGTCATCTTCAATCCTTGATAAAGCATCTGCTGCCCCATTTAGCTTTCCGGGTTTATAGATCACTTCAAAATTCAGACCCAACAACTTGGCTTGCCAGCACTGTTGATCTATGGACGAAATTCTCTAGTCTAATAAATGCTTCAAGCTCTTATGGTCGGTATAAACCTTGAAATGTCTCCCCGTTAGGAAGTGCTTCCAATTTTGAATTGCCATCGCCACTGCCATAACTTCCTTCTCATAAACTAACTTAGAATAAGTCGATTCAGCCAAGGCCTTACTAAAATAAGCTAGTGGGCGACCTTCTTGAATCAAGATAGCACCTAAGCCCCTTCCCGAAGCATCACACTCTATAGAGAATTCCTTGGAAAAATCGGGTAAGGCTAGGCCAGGAGATATAGTCATCCTCTTCTTCAATTCTTCAAATGCTTCTTAGGATTCCCTTCCCCTACTAAAACCATCCTTCTTTGTAACTTACTCCCTTTACATTCTTAGGGATAGGCCACTCCAAAATACTTTTGATCTTTGTTGGGTCCATTGCTACGCCCTCACATGATATAACATGGCTTAGGTACTCCACAGATTGCTGTCCAAAAATGCACTTCTACTTGTTAGCAAATAGCTGATTGTCCAGTAATAATTGGAACCCCACAGCCAAATGCTCCATATGCTGACTCCAATCTGAACTGTAAACCAAAATGTTGTTAAAGAAAACTAACACAAACTTGTGTAAAAGAGGTTTAAAAGTTGAGTTCATGGTAGATTGGAATGTTGCGGGTGTGTTCATGAGTCCAAAGGGCATCACTAATTACTCATAGTGCCCCTCATGAGTCCAAAACCCGGTTTTATAGACATCCCCTTCCCTAACCTTTATTTGATGAAAACCCGACCTTAAATCAACCCTGGAAAAATATCCAGCCCTATGTAACTCCTCCATCAGCTCATCCACTACTGGAATAGGAAATTTATCGGGCACCGTAAGTTTATTTAAGACTCGGCAGTCGACATATATACGCCATGACCCATCCTTCTTTTTGACAAGGATGACGGGACTTGAGAAAGGACTTATACTAGGCCTAATGACCCCGACGTCCAGCAATTCCCTAATTTGTCTCTCAATCTCATCCTTGTGATGATGTGCGTGTCTATATGGACGAATATTCACAGGTTCTACCCCCTCCTTCAAGTTAATTGCATAGTCATGATCCCTTCTAGGTGGCAGCCCTCTGGACTCTTGAAAAACTAATTCAAACCTGAATAGAACAACTCGCAACTCTTCTTGTTTTATTGCATCCAAGGTTCCCATCTCTTCAGATAAAGATCCACTGATTCCCATAGACCACAACAACCCCTCTACTTCCACATCCCGATTCTTTAAAATCTGTTGCAAAGCATGAGGAGAGGAAGCTTGCATGTTAATTCCTTGCAAGGTAACCTCTGCACCTCCCCGGGTAAATGACATGTGCATCTTCTTCCAATCAACCCTTACCTCACCTAATGTTTCCAGCCAAGCCACCCCTAGGTTTAAATCGGGTCCCCCAATGTCAAAGGCATATGCATTTACACTAAACCTTTCTCCATTTAGCTCCAACTTAATCTCCTTACAAATTCCTTATGAGAAGATCGATGTCCATCTCCCAACCTTACTACAAATGTCTTAGTAGGAGTAATGGAAATGCCCATAGTTTGAACCAACTTGCTGGACACAAAGTTATGGCTAGCTCCACTATCAACCAAAATAAAAATAGGCATTTTATTAAGCTTACCTATCAAGACCATGGACTTCGTGGATGAGGTTTGGTCCTTCCCTATTTTCCTGAACTCCACCGAATTACACACCAACTCCCAATCTTCTTGTTGACCATCACTGCTGTTTCATTAATACTCACCCCACTGTCTTCTTCGTCACCCTTCCACATAATTAACTTGTATTCCTTATCTAGACATCCATGGAGTGGACCATAAGTTTGTCCACACTTAAAACACAAACCCTTGGCCCTTCTTTCCATAAGTTGCTCGTAAGATAGATTGCTTTCCTGGACGATTACCATCTGTCATGTTATGTCGGTTTTTATTAGGTGACTCCCTTGCATCACTCTTCGAACTTCCAGTTGTATTGTTAGGCTGACCCGGACGCTGGGGATTATAAGTTCCCACTTGAGACCCATAAATAGCGTGAAAAATTCTGGGCTTAGCCTTCGCTTCTTCAGGTCGTATGACTCCTTCCTCGACTAATTCCCTCTCCACCTTCTGTGCGATAGAGATGATCCGAGCTCTAGTTGGAGGTTCATTAGTGTGAACTTTGTTCCTTATTTCCTCACATAGCCCACCCAAGAAACAATTCATGTACCACTCTCTGGGAAAATGAGCTATTTGTGACGCCACCTTCTCAAACTCATTAATATATACGTCCACTGATCCTCGTTGCGTAATCGACTTCAGCTGCTCAGTCGGGTCACCCTCGTCCTTACCCCCATATCGATCAAACAACGATCGCTTGAATTGCTCCCACGTCATGCATGGGTCGAACTCACGTAGAGTCATAAACCAATATAGAGTAGTACCCTCCATACAAATCTGAACTATCGGTAAACGAAGTTCGGAAGGAATTTCATGAATCATAAAATACGATTCAGCACTCATGATCCACGCAAATGGGTCTTCTCCATGGAATACAGGAAGATCAACTCGACGTGTTGCATTTCGGTATTCTTCCCATGCACGTTCGGTGGCTACAGAAGAGACATGGTCCCCTTATCGGCGAGAACCCGACCCTTGGTGGCCACTTGCGGGTCTATTTTCTCTAGTAGAATTGGATGCGTGGTGCGCGGGTCTGTTGCCACCCTCAGAGGAAGACGCATGGTGGGCGAACACCAGTGGGTCTTCTCCTTCTCCACCCACGTGCTGTTTATGTGAGTTTTTTGCTAACAGAGTTTGAAATCCGTCCCTCAACTCCGTCTGCAACAGATTCTGAGATTTTGCCAGTGTTTCTACGCTAGCCATCAAGGAATTAAGTTGTGTTCTTAGGTCCTTCAAGGTGGAATCATGCGACTTAACCATTCCTTCTTGGGCTAAGGGGGATGATTCCTGCCTCCGAAGAGACGCTTCCATTGCAGACACTCTAGCCTCCATTCTAATTTGCATACAATCTCTACCCACTTGGTCTCTGAATGAAAGCACCAATTAATGGGGATAACTATAGAGATTCTATTATGTACGTATGTAATAGAGAGATACAGCCGTAGGATTCCTCTTGGACAAGTCCCAGGCCAGAAACAATTCCTTACAATACAAATCATATCCCTCTCTCTCTCCTAGATTCTAGCTATATTCCTTCCTCTACAATCTCCTGTAACTAACTCATAACAAACTACCTATGTGGCAATCTGCCCTTTCCCCATTTTACCCCTACGGATATAGGTTTGAATGAGCTTAGGCTGTTGAACTGTGGGCTGAACATTAGGGAAAATGCTAACATGCTGATCATTAGGAGGAATGCTAACAAGGCTGGTAGTTTATTTTTACTTAGGATATCCTATAATCACAGGATTTGATTATTTTTGTTTTCCTATTTAATTAGGATATCGCGTGATCATGAGATCTGGTTATTTTTGTTTCCTTTTTGTTTTCGGCGATCACCATTGAGGACAGTTTGATGGGTCAGCTCGCCTCTTCATCCTGAATGGAGTTCTGGTCTTGCTTTGTGTCAAAACTAACCAGAACATGGGTATTTTGACAACGGTAACGTTGTTTATACATTTTGGAACATCAACAGTAGTGTATTAGTGTCCATTTAGCTAAGAAATCCGTCCAACATACCTGGGAAATGTCAAATTTCAATAGCAAATCAGTGACAGGTGTTCCAACAATGGGTTCCTCAACTTTGCGAATCACTAAGCAATGTTTGAGCGATAATAACTATCTTTTTTGGTCTAAGAATGTAGAGTTGTTCTTTAGAGGTTAGAGAAAGCTGTCCCATCTTACATTTGATCCCCCAACTGATCTAAAAATGCTTGAAAATTGGCAAGGTGATGATTCGCAATTACTATATATCCTTTTTGACTCTATGGAACTTGAAATTTCTGTCCTATTCTCTCATGTTAGCACTTGGAAGCAAGATTGAGACTATGTTAAGCTTCTTTACTCTAGTAATATGCTTCGCATGTATGATATTTTTGTTGAGTTATTTCAGTCCAAACAGGAGGGAATTTTGATTGAATTCTTTGGGAAAGTGAAACGTGCATTTGAGGAGTTGAATTCTTTACTGTAAAAGTTAGAGAAAGAGAGAAAACCGTAGAGGAAAAATATTGTTCTATATTATTTTACCAAGCTTATATTACAATATATATACAATAACTTTATGGGCCATGAGCCTGACAAACTAAAACCTAGTGTTAAACCTAACTAATACAAAATAAGCTATATATACAATATATACAATTCAACACTTCCCCTCAAGCTGGAGCATATAAGTCATATGCACTAAGCTTGTTACAAATAAACCCAATACGAGGACCCCATAAAGATTTAGTGAAAATATCTGCTAGCTGGTCATTCGAGCTGACATAACTATTAACAATACAACCCAATAAGACCTTCTCTCGTATAAAATGACAATCAATTTCAATATGTTTGGTCCTCTCTTGAAGTACTGGGTTGGAAGTAATGTGAAGTGCAGCTTGATTATCGCAAAGGAGCTTCCTCTATGACACTTCTGCAAATTCTAACTCATGAATCGACTATTTCAACCATAGGAGTTCACAGGTTACCAAAGCCATAGCACGATATTATGCTTTTGCACTTGATCTAGCAACAACTGCTTGTTTCCTGATCTTCCAAGACACTAGATTACCTCTAACAAAGATGCAATATCCTGAAGTGGGCATCCTGCCCAATCAACATCAACATATCCAATCACCTGTGTATTACCACTATTCTCATGCAATAGTTCTTTGCTTGATGCCCCTTTGATATATCTCAAAATACAAACATCTGCATCCCAATGACTATCACATGGTGACTGCAAGAAATGACTAACGACACTTATTGCGAAGGAGAAATCAGGTCGAGTAATGGTAAGATAATTGAGCTTAACAACTAGTCTCCAATACCTCCCTGGATCTGCAAGAGTCTCCCCCTGTTATGGTAAAAGTTTAAAATTAGGATCTAGAGTAGAGACTATAGGTTTGTAGTCTAACATGCCAGTTTCTCCCTGAATATCCAATGCATACTTTCTCTAAGAAGCTAAACTGTGCAACTTGTACACCAAGAAAGTACTTGAGTAATCCCAAATCCTTAGTTTGAAAATGACTAAACAGGTGTTGCTTCAGTTGATCAATACCATCCTGATCACTACCAGTGATAACAATATCATCAATGTAGACAACAAGATAAATGTATTCCCCCTGTGACGAATGTCTGTAGAAAATAGAATGATCGGACTCGGTTCGAATCATACCAAACTCTTGCAAGACAACACTGACGCAGAGATTGTTTCAGACCATATAGTGAGCGACAGAGTTTACATACCAAACCAGACTCCCCTTGAGCAACAAAGCCAGGTGGTTGCTCCATATAAATTTCCTCCTCACGCTCACCATATAAAAAGGCATTCTTAATGTTCAACTGATGTAAGGGCCAGTGCCACATAGCAGCCATAGATAGAAACAGTCGAACAGAAGACATTTTGGCAACAGGAGAAAATGTATCACCATAATCCAGCCCATAAATTTGAGTATATCCCTATGCCACCAGACGGTCCTTGTAATGATCAGTTGTACCATTTGGACCAACCTTAACAGTATAAACCCAACGATACCCAACAGTAGGATGACTAGGAGGCAAAGGAACCAAATCCCAAGTACCATTATCATGTAAAGCAGTCATTTCTTCTACCATAGTTTGTCGCCGCCTAGAATCTAAAAGTGCCTCACCAACAGTTTTAGGGACGGAAATAGAAGATAAAGAAGACACAAAAGCAAAATAGGGTGAAGAAAAGCGATGATAACTAAGAAAAGTGTAAGTGCGATAAGGGTTACTAGTAGACCGTGTACCTTTTCGAAGAGCAATAGGAAATTGATCAGCAACAGGTAAGGCCTTGGCACATTGAGATGTTGAGGCAGGGTGTGAGTTAGAGATGTCATCTGGTGCAGAAGGAGCAGCGGTGTCAGAAGTAGTATGTAGATTCGGTGTAGGAGAGGAGTCAATGTCTACAGGAGGTTGAGACAGAGGAGGACGATGATACACTTGCAGCGGTGCAGAAGGTAGAATAGTTTCATGTGACTGAACAGGCATAAGAGGAGGAGTAGGAAGAATTTAAGACATCGAGTGACTCTCAAAAGAACGAGAAGAAAAGAATGGAGATGTCTCAAAGAATCTAACATCAGCAGAAATAAAGTAACGCTGACTAGCTGGAGAATACACTTGTAACCTTTTTGAAGATGGGAGTAACCAAGGAAAATGCACTTGGTGGAACGTGCACAGAGTTTATCCTGACCAGGGACAACGTTATCTACAAAAGATGTGAAACATATGTTTTGGCACTATCACTTCTCAATGTGTACTGAAATATTAAACTATGTTTTAATATTTGCACAAAAGACAATAAAATAGCAAATGATTCTTCGTTAAATAAAGCAAAGTCACATTAGAAATATGATCAACCAAAGTATAATAAAATACCTAAATCCAATTGTGGACACAATAAAACATAGACCATAAACATCTGAATGAACTGACTTAAAAGTAAAACTAACTCTTTTAGTGACGAGAGATTGAAGAAAGACGATGGTGTTTTGCAAATTGATATGACTCGCAATCTAAAAAAAATACATTATAAATTAAGGACATACCTTTTCCAATAAAGGTAAGGAGAGATGTCTAAATTGACAGTGTGCTTCAAAAGGACTTAAGACACCTAAACAAGCAATTCACTTGGGCACCTAGGTACCAAAATGTTAAGATCTCCTTATTAAAGTCCTTTACCAATAATTTTTTGTCAATAATTATCTAATAATAAATAAGATACAAAGAAAAAATATTGTAATAATAATCTAAATTTACATAGAAGAATAAATTTTTTTCCATACTTTCTTCAGTTCTAGAGATGCAAATGGTATCTATCAATGTAAGGAAAGAAATTTAAGAATCGCTGAAAAAATTATTAATTAGGATGTATAATTTTGACTAACGTGTGAAAAATTTTATACAATCTTCATATTAGAAAATAATTATAACAATCTTTGAAATATGTGAAGATAATTTTTAAAGTCAATTGTACTCCTTATAAATGGATGTCAATTTTCAAACTTACGTTATGTTTTAATTATTATTTAATAAAATTTTAATATTTTATAATTTTTAGAATTAAATTAACCTGTTTACAAAATTATATGTGAAGAATAATTATAATAACCTTATTGTTAGTACATATCTTTTAACAAATATGACAACTTTTTCATAAGTACATATAAAAAATATTTGTATGTTATACTTTAATTGTTATAACATATACTAATGTAATAAGTTTTATTCATAACTTTCTATTACATATACAATAACAAAATGTGTTTTGTGTTGTTCTTTCAATTATTTAAACAATTATATATTAAAAATTAAAAAATAAATTTAATAAAAACAGCGTTAACATTCACGTGACCAGAATTGCACAGTTGACATGCCACGTGTCATAGGTCAATAGTAGTGACAGAGATATGGCAAAAATCTGACGAAGTTAGGTTTAAGGGTGTAAATTGTGTTATTTGATAAATAACGACAAGTGTTCTCTTAATCTTATGGAAGATGTGAGGGGGGTGATTTAGGGTAAAAGAAAATTTGCCTCAATGACATTAATTTAAAACAAAATTAAGGTAGGCTTATGATAGAGGAAAGGAAAGTAATAGAGTATGATTAATGATGCCAAAACCAAGAACAGAAGAAGTAGAAACATGAGCTAAAGTAATATGGGAAGGAGACATCTGTTCTTGAAAAGTAGAGAAGAGACTATGATTCCCTATCATATAATCTGAGGTACCAAACTCAACGACCCATTGTGAGAGAGGAAAGAAAACATGCGTCTGTGTTGCCTAATTCAACAATGATAGTGATAGGGTACAATGGACTTTTTAGTGCTACTTGTTAGGAAGAGAATTTATCAAATTCATTTGTAGGAATTGTTATTGTCTACTTAGAGGCTGAGCTAGTTGTAGTAGTAGTATTTGAATAATAAGCTGAGTGGGACTTACTCAAATTTGTTAGGATGTATTTGTTACACATTCTAATTTGGTTATAGACCTTAAATACAACTTAGAATACCAGCTTTGCCCATGGGGTCATTGAGTAATTTTTTAATGAGAAGTGAACGAAAATGGGGAATAATATTATGATATTTTGAATAGAAAGTATACAACCATATATAGGCCATTACAAGTAGGAATTTAAATCTGGAAAGTTATCTAAAGCTATCTAATGTAATCCCTTAATTTAAGAGATTTCAAACTTATTCTATTTTAACTATTTACAGCCTATCTATATCTCAATATAATCTATTTACAACTGTTTAGTATCTTGACAGGAATATTAGTCATAATATTCCACTGAGACTTCCCCTCAAGCTGGTGAATAGATATTGATCATTCCCAGCTTGCAACTAAGTTCTTAAAATTTGACTCTTGCAAGTGCCTTGGTAAAAACATTTGCGACTTGACTGCTGGTGAGCACATAGGCAAGATCAATTAATCCAGATTCCACTTTCTCGTTGATGAAATGACGATCTATCTCCACATGCTTGGTTCTATCGTGATTGTATAGGATTCTTTGGAATCCCTATGTGGCCATGTTATCGCACCACACTTTCATTGGAGGCTCTATTGTGATTTGTAGTTCTGCTAGGAGCCTCTTGATCCATATTCCTTCACATATTCCAAGTGCCAAGGCTCTATGCTCTGCTTCGGCACTGCTTCTTTAACCACTGGTTGCTTCTTGCTTTTCCAAGTAACTAAGTTGCCCCACACAAAGGTGCAATAGCCTATTGTGGAGATTCGGCCCAGCCAACACCTGTGAAAACTTCAATGTTCCTTGCTCCCCCTTTCTTAAAAAATAACCCCTTTCCAGGTGTCATTTTTAAGTACTTAGGATTCTAAACATTGCCTCCATGTGTTCCTCTTGAGGATTGCTTATAAGTTGACTAACCACACTGATAGGAAAACTGATATCTGGCCGAGTATGAGATAAATAAATCAGTTTTCCCACCAGTCTCTGATATCTCCCTGTGTACACTGGTGTACTACCCTCTTTAAGACTTAACTTATATGTTGATTCAATAGGAGTTTCTGCTGGCTTTGCTCCTAGCATCCCAGTTTCCTCTAAAAGATCAAGAGTATACTTCCTTTGAGACACTGAGATACCTTTACTAGATCTGGCCACCTCCATTCCAAGGAAATTTCTGAAGTTAGCCATATCTTTGATTTCAAATTCTTGAGCCAAAGAATTCTTCAGCTCTTGTATACCTTCCCAATCACCACTTGTAATGACACTGTCATCAACATAGACAATAAGGATAGTTATCCTACCACTAGTCAAATGTGAAATAAAATGGTGTGATCAGTCTGTCGTTGATAGTAATCAAGATTCTTCATTGCTTTTGCAAATCTCCCAAACCATGCTCTAGGTGACTACTTCAGGCTGTACAGAGACTTTTTAAGTTTACATACTCTCTGAGAGTGGTTGTTTCCTCCTATTCTCCGTGGCAACTCCATTCACACCTCCTCTTTAAGATCACCATTCAAGAAGGCATTTTTGACATCAAGTTGATGTAGGTGCCAGTCCAGATTGGCAGCTAGTGACAAGAGAATCTTAATTGTATTGAGTTTGGCTACTGGTCCAAATGTTTCCTAGTAGTCAATCCCATGTGTCTGTGTAAACCCCCTAGCCACAAGTCTTGCCTTATGCCTATTAATACTTCCATTAGGATTGTATTTGATGGTAAACACCCATTTGCATCCCACCACAATTTTTCCTTGTGGTAAGTCTATTACCACCCAAGTTTGATTCTTCTTGAGTGCACTTAGTTCATCATTTATTGTCTCCCTCCATTTGGGGTCCTTGACAGCCTCTTGAAAATTATGAGTTAATTTTTCAGTAGATAACTTAGCAACAAAGGTTTGAAAATGTGAAGTTAACCTGTTATAAGAGACAAAATTGCTAACTGGGCGCCTTGTACATGATCTTACTGCCTTCCTCACTGCTATAGGCCAACCTAACTCCTTAGAATTTGTAGTAGGTTCTGATTCATGAACTTGCTCGGAAAGTATGATGGATTTCTCCTGTTCACTTTCACTTGCTGCTTGCTGCTCGTTTCCTTGTTTGTTCCCTTCTTTCTTGTGTAAACTCTGGAATTGTTTTCTGGTTTGTCCACCCTAGTTTCAGTATTCTTCTCCTTATCACATTCACCATTTTTAGTGGAATTCTTATCTGGTTGGGGGCCGGGATCATCTGTTACCGTGGGCTCAAAGGGTTGAGTGGCCTCTGAAGTGAAAGTATCAAGTCTGAGATCATCTGTTTCAAGATTTTCAGGTATGATTTGATCACAGTTAGGTGAAGAAGGTGAAAGAGAAAGTATATTTTTCTGGGATAGTGTGTCTAGTGTGCCGTCATTTACTAAAAACAACCATTCAGTCTCACAACTCTCCCCTTGAATGGGTGTTTTTGGATAATAGGGCTGATTTTCAAAATATGTTACATCCATTGTCAAAAAGAGTCGGTTGAGAGTAGGAGAAAAACACTTAGTAACTTTTTTGAGTAGAAGAATAGCCCAAAAAGATACACTTATGAGCTCGGGGTTCAAGTTTTCCACCATGGTAATTATGAACAAAAGCAACACAACCTGTCGAATTATGCAGATTATGTAGAATCTGCAGTATTATCTAGAGAATCTGCAGTATTATCTAGAAGATTGTATAGCTATAGAAATTCTATAAATCCCTGATTTCTAGGGATTAG
>JANZXP010103455.1:0-19654 GCA_027576715.1 Erythroxylum flavicans
AAGAAAATGCATTTCCTTAATATCTCTTTGAGCTCATATGTACTGAAATTTCGGGTCCTAACCCTTAATATGAGAACGGGATGTTACAGTACTCCTTCTAGATTTTTGATTTTTTGTTTTGTGTTGCACTTTCATCCGAATTCTTCTTCTTTAAGTTCGTGAAGGCAATTATCATTGGTAAACACACTTACAACATATTAGGTACCAAAGATACAACAAAAGTATAAACTACCAAGCAAGAATACATTAAATATAGGGTAAAATCTATTCAATTAACCTTCTATCAAACTACTTAAAGAGATCTTGCTGGAAACCATAACTCTTGAAGATGCTGAATTATGGTCTAAGCTTGTCATTATTGACGAGATTGATGAAGTGGTAAGTTTAAGCAATCCACACAAAGTCACTAGTCTAGATGGTTTTAATATGATTTTCTACATCAAACCTAGCATTTAATTAGAAGTATGGTTCGTAAAGTTGTTTTGAAATTTTTCAATCATATGGAATTGCTTAAAAAGATTAATAGAAACTTCATAACTCTAATTCTAAAAGGGGGAGAGATGAAGCATTTTAGTAACTATAGACCAATTTCTTAATCTAATTCCATCTATAAAATTATATCGAAGGTTATAGCTAATAGATTAAAGAGGATTTTTTTTAAACATAAGGGGCATATGTACCTGGCAAATCAATGAGTGACAACATTCTTTTGATGCAGGAATTTATAAAAGGTTACTACAAAAAAAGAGGGGGTAGAAATTGTACCTTGAAGATTTCTTTAAGGAAAGTCTATGACAATATGAAGTGGAAATTTCTAATTAACATTGTTAAAGTAATGGCTTTTCTTAAAATAGTTGTTAAGTGGATTTTTAGTACATCACCGCTCCATCTTTCAATGTAATTATAAATGGGGAACCTTTAAGGAGTTTAAGGAGGAGCAAAGCTATAAGGTAAGGAGATCCTTTATCTCATTACCTATTCTTTCTTGTTATATAATTATTTTACATAACACGTAAGAGAGTTATAGAGAGAACAACGTAGTTCAGATATAATTCCAAGTGTAAGAGGCTAAGTATAACAAATATAGCCTTTACTGATGATTTATTATTGCTATCCAAAGTAGATTAAATATCTTTAGTGGCTTTGATGACTATAATCAAAATGTTTTCTAGAATGTTTGTACTTGAACTAAACTCTATAAAAATCTTTTGTTACATCTCTAACAAAGTTATAGATTAGGAAGCAATGGTAGTTAAAGTTATAGGTTTTAACAGACATAAATTGCTATTTATATATCTGGGAGTTCCTAGTGTTGCTTCTAAGCCAACTTATGGAGATTACAAAATGCTAATTAATAAGATACAAGCTTAGATATTAAAGCTTTATACTTAGCTGGGAGAGCAGAACTCATCTTTTCTATACTTAATGCACTGACTATACATTAGGCAACTCACATGTATTTTCGTAAGAATTTTATCAAGACAATTGATGTGATTATCAAAAAAAATTTATGGCCTGGAAATAGAAGAGATAAACATTGCACTCTTACCATATGGTTTGAAGTATGCTCCTTAGAAAAGCATGGTGGGTTAAATGTGCTCCCTTTGAGGATTTGTAATTTGGTTATGCTCACCAAGAAGTTATGGATGATCATTGAAAGCAAGTAATCCTTATGAGTTACGTGGATAAATGCTTATTACATCAAATGGAGAAACCTATGGATAGTGAATATACCAAAATTTCCTTAAAAATAACTAAATAAACCTTCTAATTCATAAGCAAAATCAGACCATATGTGAACAAATTACTAGGAAGTGGTATTAATTCATCCTTTTGGTATGAAAAAGGGTTAACTGCTAAAGTTTGTGAGTATATTGGTGATCACAATTCAATTAGAAATATAAACTAAAATTGTATTAAGGATTTGAGATTCTGGTTTACATAATCAAATCAATAGTGGTGAGCTCAAGGAAAACAAAGCAGATTTCAACTTGTTGATTTTGTTTAGACATGGTAAATTCACTAATTTGACCTATAGAAAGTTGTATTATGGGCAGGGAAATTTGGTAGCATGGAATAAACTTGTTTGACACAAGTATATGATACTCAGAGCTTCAATCACAATATCGAGAGCAACCAAAAATAGTTTACATATAATTTATAGATTGAATAAATTTATGGCTATTCCAAATAGATATGTTTTATGCAAAAATCAGCAATAAAGTGTTACTAATTTATTCATCATATGCAGTTCGCTTACCCTTACCCTTTTTTGAAAGACATAACTCAGAGATGTTTGTTAGGAGGTGCATTTGATGAGTGGTATCAAATTGTAGCTTGGTCAACTTTAAACATGATTGTATCACAATGGTGACTTCATTTTTATGTCATATCTAGTCCAAGTTGTATGAGATGAAACAAATATGAGAGTAATCAAGGACATTAAGAAACAAAATTCAATGATACATAAGGAAAAAAATAAAATTAATAAAGTTGCATTTTGTCATATTTGAAGAAAAAATACAGATTAGCTCTAGTGATATGTCACATAAGATCAATGACTAGCATCTACACTTGTGTTTGATCCTTTGTAATACCATCATGATGCTTTATTAACCAATTCATTTGATGGGATGGTTTATGCTTATAACAATTATTATTGCCTTTCATAGCTCAATATAATTTATAAGTTCTTTTAAAAAATAGATAATATCACTGTCAATGACTATAATATTAGGAAAGCCTAGCTTTTATTAATCTAGCCATTATTACTTATTTTATTTTTCTTTTATTTTAAGTCTATTTATTTATTTTATTTACTCTTTGGTTTTCTCATTTTTCATAAATCTTAGGGTTAGTTTACGACTTGAGATAATTTATCGAACTTAGTAGATGAAGATCTAGAGATTAAGATAACAGCTCGTATAAATCTCCATAAAACTCTACTCATAGAGTTTGAGTTAGATCGACAGATAGAGGACTTGGAAGGTTATATTGATACTAAAAAATCAAGAACCATTGTAGAATAATAAGGATTATGTTTGATTAGGCAAGACCAGACTTAATAGGAGTAGAGTCCATCATTGTGAGACCGACTATTAACACCAATAATTTGGAGATTAAACCAGGTATCATTAAGATGGTGTAACAGTCTATTCAGTTTGATGGGCTATGAGATGAGGACCCCAACACACATATCTCAAACTTTTTGGAGATTTGTGATACCTTTAAAGTGAATGGTGCAAATGATGATGCAATAAGATTGATATTATTCCCTTTTTTATTAAGAGCCAAGGTAAACCAATGGTTAAATTATTTGCATCTATCATCACTTACTACGTGGGACTAATTAGCAAAGAAATTTCTTTTGAGGTACTTCCTGCCAGTAAAGATTGCAAAACTAAGGAATGACATCTCTACCTATTCGCATGGATGAATAGTTTGGTAAATTCTTTAAACTTTTTAAACAACTTCACATTAACTTAACTTCTGTTGAAGCTTTCACAAATTCCAAAGTATGCAAAATTCTTGAACGCGTTACTACCTAAAAAGAGGAAACTGGAGGAGTTAGCTACTTCGAGACTAAGTGAGGAATGCTTGACAATTCTACAAAACAAAATTCTGAGAAGCTTAAAGATCCAGCGAGTTTTACTATTCCTTTTTTTATTGGTAATTTATTAATAGAAAAGGCTTTACCTATTTTAGGGAATAGCATAAATTTGATGCCCTTAAAATTATTCAAGAAACTAGGAATAGGGGAACCCAAACCCATTAGAATGAGCATTTAACTGGTCAATAGATCTGTTAAATATCCTAGGGGTATCATTAAAGATGTACTCGTTAAAGTTGATAGGTTCACTTTCCCAGCAAATTTTGAAATACTTGATATGGATGAAGTTATAGAGGTACCTTTAATTCTTGGTCCACCTTTCTTAAGCATTACTAGATCTAATATTGATGTTAGTGATGGAAAACTAGTTCCTAGGGTGGGAGAAGAAGAGGTTACTTTTAAAATATATATTACCATAAGACACTCCCTTAAATATATTAATGCTTTTTATTTTACTAATATTTTTGATTTTATAGCGTCGTGTAAAAATAAGTTTTAAAAATACCTAGGCTATCCTACTTGCACGTATACGAGGTAGTTGTAGTTAATTACTTAGGGTCGTCTCCCACAGAGGTGAATTTGATCCACTCAAATTCATTTTGAATAAAAATAAAAATAAATACAATCCTAAACATTCTATCTCGATTTCTTGAGTAAAGGCTTTAAAGAAATTTATGCAATTAGGCTAAAAGGTGAATTGATTTAACTGGAATAAAAAATGAATTGATTAATTAATGTGGAAACTTTTGAGAATAATTTCACTAATTTAATCTCCTATGCATGGCTAAAGGGAAATGATTGGATAATTGTCTTACTAAAATTAACAGTTGGATTTTAGAATTAATTAAAATATCAAACTAATCTAACTTTTGTATTTGACGAGTTTTCATCCAAATTAATTATTTAACCAAACAAATAATTGCCTCACTTAATTTAATATATTTTTGTAATTCATAAAATAAGCGTCTATAGTTTCTCATTCTATATTAAACTTCTTCTCTCAATCCTTTGTTTAATACTAAAATGAAATAAAGTTTGACCATGCTATTAAATCTAATAAACTAAAAAACTATAACAATTAATAAGAAAATAAAACAGTCCCTTCATTATGTATAATCGACAAAATTAGCTATATTAATTCTCAGGAAAAAGAATCAGCCCATCATGGAATAAACTAGATTCATCATCTTCATTTACTCCTATCCCGACTTTGTCAGTATAATAGAAGTATTAAAGCAATAAACCGAGTGAATAATGAAAATGAATTATCAAAAGCTAACAGAGTAGTGAGCCCAGTAAAGCAATAGAGAAATAATGCAACAGATAAAGAATAGAATGAGCAAACAAAACGTTTAGATGAGGGAGTTATGGTGGTCTCTTGCCACTTTCAAGCTTTCTGCATTGGTCTCACCTTTTGCTTCTGGTTGATCTTCACCCAAACGATCGAATTCTCACAATGCTTTCACCTCTCTGTTGTTCTTCTTCTTCTCAGTTGAAGCTCTCTACTTCTCCGCCTCCACACCTTCTCTCTATTCTCTCCTTTTGTTCTAACCTCCCTTTTTCCTATTTGTTTTTGTGTCCCTGAAGGTGTGTATGTTGACTCAATTTATATATATTTTTTAACTAATTCATGTTACACATATAGTTCACGTCGAAATTCATTCTTTTATGCATAATTTTTCTGATTTCCATGCAACATTCACAAGACAATCCAATAAACATTCACATAATATTCATACCATTTTCACTCAATTCATCTAAAATTGGGATTAAAAACATAAGAATTTGTAACCAAAATCAAGATATGAATGCAAGAAAATTCAATAGAATTACACACAACATATAGCTTTAGAAATTATGTAGGAACTTTTTTCTAAAGATATGCTAGAGTTGACTGTTGTTCGAGCTTAGGAAAAAGATGAGGTCAATAAGCCTATTATGAGAAACAATGAGTTTGAAGGGATCGAAAGAAGTAAAGGGACAAGGTTGAAACCCTCTATCAAAGAACCACTAAAGTTGAAGTTAAAGAAACTTCTTGATCATTTGGAATACACATTCCTTGATAAGGTTTCAAAATTGCCCATAATTATTGCTGCAACTCTAAAAGTGGATTAAAAAGAAAAACTATTAAATGTGCTTAAAAAATATAAGAGGGCCATTGGTTGGAAGATCTTTAATATTAGAAGAATCAGCCCTTCTTTTGCAAGCACAAGATTATATTGGAGGAGGAGTTCAAATTGGTGGTATAGCCCCAAAGGACGTTGAATCCTAATATAAAAGAAGTGCTAAAGGCAAAGGTAATTAATTAAACTCCTAGATGTTGGTGTGATTTACCCCATACCTAGTCGAGCATATAATAGAAGTTATTATGGACAATTTTTTTATTTTTAGCGATTATTTTAATTGATGACTCCATAATTTAGAAAGAGTGCTAAAGAGGTGTGAGAAAATAAATATGGTGCTAAATTAGGAAATTTTTTACTTTATATTACAAGAGGACATAATTTTAGGCTATAAAAATCTCTTATAAGGGTATTGATGTAGATAAAACCACCCTTACCTTAGTTAAGGCTATTAGGAATTTTTAGGTTAGGTGGGCTTTTATAAAAGATTTATCAAGGATTTCTCTAAAATTGCTATGCATTTAACCAAGTTGTTAGGGAAAGATATGCCTTTTAACTTTTCTCAAGAATGTTTCGATGCTTTTAAAATTCATATGGAAAAGTTAACGAATGCCCTGATTACAGTTGCACCTGATCTCAAGGTTACACGCGCTAAGTTTTACTATTTATACCCTTGGTAAATACCTCAAAAGCACAGGTCGTTCATGTAATACCTGAAGTATTGATCCCACGAGAAAGGCTAACTAGTCCTAAATCTAAGGTCGCCCTAAACTACAATAATTCTAGATAAATAACTAATGCAGAAAAATTAAATCAATTAATAAACAATTATGAGAAATTAAAGTGCCAAAGCGTGAAAAAATTGCAACCATACAACCTAACCCAAAATCAACCTAGAAATCACCAAGTGAGAGAAAGGGGATTTTAATTCGAAATTAATGAAAACCTAACCAATTATTCAATTACCCAATTAATAGGTCTAGATGGTCCTATGGTGAATTACTCTCTCTGGAGTTATAATTCTTACCCCTAATTGATAATCCCTAATTTAAATTATGGAATTGCGATCCTTAGATTCACAATTGGCCTAAAACCTAAATTAGTTCTAAATTTGTCTACTAACCTATCTAGAATCTATGCTCGATCTCTTGTTACACGACTCTACCGGTTTGATTCAATTCTCGACCTATTAATTCACCTAACTCTCGTTAGCCCAAATTAATAATTTTTACCTGGCTTACCATCTCAATTTGTTGCTGAATTATTAAGAACATAATTGAAATCACAATCAAATCAATAAAAACACAATCAATTAAATTTTATTAATCTTAATAATCAAGATCCAAAGGTGAGTATAAACATAACTTGACATTCAACAAAACGATTCTTAACACTATTTTAATCCTAACATAAATAAAACTGAAATAAATGGAAAATACTGTCGAGAATGGAATCTCGAAAGTGGTGACAACTGAAAACCACCTGTTTCGGGAAATATGTCATGTCTAGCTCATTTCCGTGTCTCTCTTCCTTCGTCTCCTTCCTCAATCTCTTGATTTCTCACGAGGTTTCTCTTAGAATTGGCTGATATGGAAGTTTTCTTGCATGAATCTCTAAGCTTTGCTCCTACCTGCAACTGTCACATCATGTTCTATTTATTCTGTGGAAGCCCTAGGTTAAAGTCGGGGTCAAAATAGTCCATAAAATCTCGTAAAAATTGAGCTGTTCTATCATTCCGACGTAGGGCATGATCGTGGCCCTACCTACTATAATCGTGGCTGAAGATTTAGTCTTTCTGTCATGATCATGGCCTGACTTAACGCTTTCTATCATGATCGTGGCCTATTGTGCAGGAGCGTGGCCTAGTTGCTGTTGACTCTTTTTTCCTTATCACGATCGTGACCTGCTGTGCATGATCGTGGCTTGGCTATTGCTACCTATTCCTTCTTTGTCACGATCATGGCTTGCTATGCACGACCATGGCCTATAGCTTTAGGTAGAAACTCCTTGAATCCTTATGGCTTGTTGTGCACGATCGTGGCCTATGGCTTTGGGTCGAAACTTCTCAAATCTTCACCTTTCTTCCCCGTCTACCCTAAAATACTAACAAATGCATCACAGCATCTAAAAAATATGACATTTAGGATCAAAGATTTAATCTAACCCATAAAAACACTAAAACACACAAACTAACATAATTACACCCTAAATGCACACATACCACTCAAATTCACACTAAATAAATAACAAATTCAACCCTAAAACATATGCAATTACACAACTATCAACATCCCCACACTTAAACGTTTGCTTGTTCTTAAGTAAACAAAACAACAAAACACATAAAAACAAATAATACACTATGTAATAATGAGGCAATGGCTCTAACTTCGTGAAATGAATCTAAGCTTGAACGCAATCATTCAATTATGTCAAACCATTAACAAACAAAATACGCGTCTAGGGGCTTAAACTAAATATATAACTTAATCGAGACCTAAGTGTTAACTTATTTACCCTTTTTAATTGTACCCACACATGAATAATTTTCTGGTCCCTCAGGCTATGTAACTATTTCCTAAGTACATTTTAAGGAAAATTCGAGCTTATTACAAGTTCAGTAGGTTTTTTTAAAAATTTGATTTACCCAGACTTAGTTTTTTACTCAGAGGCAAACATTTGTGATGAATATTGATCCGGTTACTCAACTAAGTCATTTTATTAAACAGCTTGGTTGAAACGTCATTATAGTCCTTTTATGTGAAGACACATATTTGTGATGCGTGTCGATCCGATTACTCAGCTACATCACGTTTTTAACTGGCTACTAACTCTATTCATAACCTAAAGGTCAACGGAATAGTGATTTACTAACAAAACATTTTTTTACCTACCTTGCTACTTTTTGCTATTTATTTTCATGAAAAATACTAGTTAAGCTATTTAACCTAAAGGACCTCAAATTATGAATGAATATGACGATCGAGAGGGTGCTAAATTTACAAGAAGTCCAGGATCAACTTAATATCAAACCTAACCTTGCAAGATAAGAGAGAATCAATAATATTACAAATGGACATATATGAAACTCCATATATTTAAGCTAAAAGTTCTACATAAACCAATCCAAACTACATGTAATGATATCCAACATTTAATTAAAACTATAATCAAGTAGCTCAATTACAAATTACAAATCCTAGACCTAGGAATTTATAAATTCATAGCTGAATCATGGATTAAACTACTCCCCTTTTAAGCTCATTGAACTCTAGCCATTGCTACACCTTCAAGAGGAAAAGAAATGCCTAGCCACGCATTGCACTCAAAAGCTTCACAACTGCGAATGAATCTGAGTCACCCATGGTGGAGGTTTGAAATGAGTTTCTAAATTGGTATTCGGGTCAGTTTTTACGAATGGGTAAGTGAAATTTCCAAAAATGGTTCGGGTCTGGGTTGCTGATTCAAAGGTTTTGCTGCAGCTAAATTTTCCTGAGAGGTCTTCTTTCTTGTTCTTATGACTTGCAATTTCTTGGTCTTCACTCTTGGCTCTACTTCTTGATTGTCCTACAATGAAAAGTAATAGTTTACAATATCAGTTGTCCTAGAAACCAAGTGAGTGCAATTACGAACTAATTATGACAATTTTACCCTCAAACTACATTAATTCAAAACAAGCATTCTTAAGCTAAATTAAGCACATTATCTAACAAAAAGGGCCGAAAAATATAACAAAAACTATGAAAATATCACTAAATAAGATATAATACTTGGGTTCAATCAAATTCTCCCACACTTAGACCTTTGTACTCTTGGACATAGCTCATAATAGTGAAAGAGATACAAGTGCAAAAGAAAATACCTACCATACTTAAAAATGAGAGCAAAAAATTAGTAAAACCACTTTCTCAAAAATCAATCAAAGTAGACTAAAAGAGCGTTAACAAGATAAACACTATAAGTATTTAATCCAATAGATTGAGCAAAAGAGATTTATCTGAAAGGAAACTATTTAACTATTAACTCACTTGTTTTGGGATAATTTCACTCCAAAATCTGTTTAGTTTATTCTCTACTATAAGCTTGTGATAGTTCTACCTCTCAACTATAAGAACCATAATTTCGCAAATCAAGAGGACTTTTAGGGTTGTAATGGTGAATGAAGGCCAAGTGAAATGGATGGAATAAAAGAAAAAGATGAGTAACATGCATCACAATTATTCTCCTCATGAAACAAGCATCAACTATTCTAAAGAAAAGATTTAAAATTCTAACATAGCAGAAGTTCTTTTGCTATTTATTTATATTTCCATTTTTATGTTTTTTTAACACAATTGAATTCATACTTCAAAACAATTGCTTGGACAAATGTTATAATTCAGAGTAAAACAAGATTCCTCAAATGTTTGATGAAACTACTTAGGAAACTCAAAACTGGTACATTTAAAGTAGTAAAGATCTCCCCATTTACTCTTCACTGCCAACAAAAATACTCAAGAACTTCTAGTACTTATAAACTACGGTAGTAGCACACCATCACATTGGTCTGGTAAAAGACAGTGCAACATACATATCTAGCCTAATCCACAAGAATATTAGCGGTGGTTGACTAGTATTTCCCGACTAGAGAAAGTCTTTTTTCGGTAGATTTCTTGTAGTAACGAGCCAACCTATGAATCCTACTCTCCATAAAGATCAACTTAAACTTAGAAAACTAGAAATAAAATATTTACATTAATTTATAGAAATGTTCATGCACTTAAAAGATGGTTTAAGGGGCTAGCAATGGTTAAGTGTTTAGGTAAGAAAGGTTTTGAAATGAATGCCTCTATCATATTCACAAAATTTTAGATCATCAAGCCTTGATTAAGAATTAAAACAAGTTATAGAGAGATATGAAGTTAAGCAGATACACATAAATGAAAGAATTCAGGCCCAAATATCCTTCTAAGAAGGTCAGTATCTCAATTAAGCAATCTCAAGGTATAAAAACGTACAGTGCCACTTTCTTAGCGTACCCTCACTTACCTCTCGTTGAAAACATTGAAAATGGACTTAGCCAAAATCAACAATCATTTAAAAACATGGATGGTTTTTCAAAAGCACATGTAAAATCTTGAAATTTTCAAAACTTTCAAAACACAGAAGTATTAAGAAACTAATTTGGGAGAATTGTTAAAGTGTGGGAATAAATGTAGTGAGATTGTTTTTTTAATTATGAAAACTAGAGAGCTTCGCCGTGGAGAAACCATAAGACGGATGTGGTCAAAGGTGTCAAAGATATGGAAAAGGTGGAAAAATGCCATGCAATTTCAAATTCACCTCAAAAATTAAAACTTTAAAGATAACACACAAATGACCTGTTCAAAAGCACTTAAGTGGCCAAAAATGATTCATAAAGAAGCTTTTTGCTGAATTCAAAAATAGAAATTTCTCCCCCACACTTAAACACAATATTGCCCTTAATGTTGAGACAATCAAAACACAATTGCGTAGTGAATATAAACAGTAAAGCAACTGGAAGATAGAGCACATAGGATAATCAAAGCACAATAAGAATAAGTAAAACAACAGGGCCATTAGTAGCTAATGAAATAAGTCACATCAACAGGCCAGTGCAATCCATGGAAAATAACATTAAAAAGGTTAACTAAGTATCTAGTAAACTCAAGACTGAAAACATAAAGACTCAAGGATAAAACAACAACACAGAAATAAAAAAGACTCAAGACCTATTTGCGAGATGATCAGCTTCGGGCCCATGCGGTCCTATTCTAGATGGGACTACTCCAGAGGGCAATTGGAATTGTATATGTTCAGTGATCAAAGCATCCATGCGACGACGATAATCATACCTAGCATCTCTATCCTTCCACCGCTTCATCTCTTGTAAGAGAGCGATACAGAGTTGGTAGAGATCAGCAAAAAGTCCATCAATCTTGCCAGTGAGGGTTGCTAAAGTGACAGGCTCAAGGACTTCCTGAGCTAGTTGGCCTTCCTCGGCTGGTGCACCGACTGCTGGGGTTGCACAACATCATAAATAGGTATAGGAGGGGTGGTGGTTCAAAGACAGGTTGTTTAAGGTGGTCATACCTAAAGAGTGGGGCTGGATCAAAATAGTTGTCGTTATTAAATGAAGGGACATCGTGGGTGTGGAAAATGTCAGAGACAATGTGAGGGAAGGCTATGGCATTGGTGAGTTTGGGTGTATTGATGGAGTCATAGAGGACGGAGGCGGTAGCATTAGCTATATTGACCGAACGGCCAGTCATCTAGAGGTAGAGGGCTTGGTGCTTGGTGATGTTAGCTAGGTGAGTGGTGGGAATGATGTTGTTACAAACCAAGTGCAGCTAAAGACGGGCCTCTGGCTACAACTAAGAGCTTTTATGGTAGAGTTCAGTGTGGCGTGGTCGATGCCAGTCAATGTCCTCTTAGCAGAGGATGTGGGCAACATCGGCCATAGGGTAGTTATGGAGGATTTGGTCGTAATGGCAGTGGTGACATAGGGGAAGACCATAGTGGCGGCGGATATTGGCAATAGTGAAGGCATATGGCTCCCTAATACTACGGAAGTCAATACCCAATCGGCCGTGGAAACAGGAATAAGTGTAAAAATGGTGAACGAACTTATCATTACCTAGGGTAGGCTTTTGAACTAAACCAGTTAATTGGGAGGCATGAAGTTGCTGGACAAAAGGGTTGTTTGGGGGGGCTAGAGGAAAAGGTCACTTTTTAATAAGAGGTCTAGCATCAATTTTTCATACATTTTCTAAAAGGTATATTTATCAAGGGAGTCAGACTCACTGAGAGGAGCTGAGTATTTGGTTTGAGGCATTTGCCTATAGAGAGAACACATAGATAAACAAACTAAATAAACAAACAGAGCAAACCAAAACTGACAACCTAAGCAACTAACAGCGGTTACTTAATGATTCTATGTAACCTAAACAAAACTAATCTAAACTGAGAATTAAAAAAGAACTAAATGTACAATTATTCTACCCTAAAGACGAACAAAAAATAAGATAAAAATGGAATAAGAAGAGAAGATAGAGATACATATAGAGAGGAGGAAGAAATCTGCACAGAGAGAGTGATAGGAACTAAGAGTGAAGGGTATAGGAGTTGGAGACGGAAGGAGAGGGAGAAGAGATAAAATAGAGAAAAGGGAGATGAAGGGAGGCACCAAATGTGTGTTTAAACCGAATAGGGAGAGTAGGAAGGCTTAAGGGGGTGGGAGTGTGAAAAGGGTAGAAAGAATATGAATGGATAAATGATATATAGGGGCAAAACGGTAATCTGATAAGTAAAAATTGAATAAATAAGAGGGGGATCTGCGAAGATTCTATCGTCACCGCGGTGAAAGTTTGAGGTCACCACAGCGAAGATATACCAAGAGGAAAGGGGAAGAAATAAGAGTATTACGCCGCAGCGATGTGGAATGCATGCTGCGACAAAGATCTCCTGACAGCAACACAAAAACTAGAGGGAATTAAGTAGCTTGAACTAAAAAAGACAGATAGAAAACTTTAACAAAGAACTGACAAACATAACAAAGAAACACTGGACACAAGCTGGATACTCAGAAAACCTTTAAGGGCATATATGTGGTCATAAGGTACTAAATAAGCATAAGAAAAGAAAATGCAACACAATCAACAATACTAAACTTGAACATATATCATGCATCAGGGCAATTAAGCACAACAAAAGAAAGGTTAGAGACAGAACTAGAAGGGGATATTATGGAATTGAAAAACTACTAATTAAACTAAAAACTAAACTATGAGTAAACTAATGCACCAAAACATGTCATGAGCAATCACAAGGCAAAAGTAAGTAAACAAGTGAAGGAATAAAGAACCTGAGAGTCATGGAGGTTTCTGGTTCTCATGGTAAAGCTTCAACAGATGGCCATTCACTTTAAGCTTGGCTCCAGTCTCTTCATGTAGAATCTCCACCATACCAAAGTTGTGTACCTTTGTGACTGTGTACAGCCCATCCTAACGAATGTTAAACTTCCCTTGCTTAAAGTGAAATGAGCCTTAAATAACAACACTTTGTCTCCCTCTTTGAAGTTCTTCATCAGGAGAACTTTATCGTGCACAAATTTGTTTTCTCCTTGTAGAGTCGAGAGTTCTTGTATGCCGCTAGCCTCAACTCTTCCAATTCTTGCAACTGCAGCTTTCTCTTCATCTCAAAAGATTCTAAGCCTATGTTGCATTGCTTGATTACCCAATATGTTTTATACTCCAACTCCACTGGCAAGTGGCAAGCTTTACCATAGATTAAGCAGTAAGGAGACATCCTAGTTGGCGACTTGTAGGTAGTCTGATAAGCCCACAATGCTTCTTCTAGTTGCAAGCTCCAATCTTTCTTAGATGGCTTTACTATCTTCTCCAAGATGTGCTTCACTTCTCTGACCATTGATTTGGGGGTGATATCCTGTAGAGACTTTGTGAGTGACACCAAATTTTGAAAAAAGGTTATCAACAACCCTCTTACAGAAGTGTGTACCCCTATCATTGACCACAGCCCTTGGAATCCCAAACTTACAGAAAATGTTGGACTTAAAAAATTTAGACACTATTTGGGCATCATCTTTTCTAGTAGGCACAACCTCTATCCATTTTGACACATAATCTATAGCTAAAAGGATATATACAAAACCAAAAGACAGAGGAGAGGGACCTATGAAATCAATCCCTTGAACATCAAAGATTTCGCAAAATAGTAAAGGCTACTGAGACATTTCATGCCTTTTACCTAACCCTCCAAAACATTAACATTCACCATAGATGAGTAAAAACCAGAGTCTATAATTTTCCTAGATGTTTTCCTTGCACAGAAATGCCCTCCACAAACAATAGAATGGCAAGCTGAAATAATTGCACAGAAATGCCTAGTTCTTCACTAGGCACATACTTTCTTATGACTTGGTCATTGCACATTCACCATGGATGAGGAGCGTCCCAAATGTAATGCCTTGCTTCGTTCCTTAGCTTTTATGCCTGCAACTTAGACATAAGAGGAGGGATGAGTCCAGTTATGAGATAATTAACTATATGCGCATACCAAGGCTCTTTTAAGACTAAAGCACATAAAGCTACATCAGGAAAAGAAATATAAGTGAGTTTAGAAGAGTCTACTCCCCTTGTACCCTCTGGTAGCCTACTCAAGTGATCAGCTACATGACTCACTTCCCCAACTCGATCCTTTATCTCAATGTCAAATTCTTGAAGAACTAATGCCCATCTTATCAATCTTGGCTTAGATTGTGGTTTCTTGAGAAGATAGCGGACAGATGCATGGTCAGTAAAAATAGTTACATGAGAATTTAACAGATAAGGCCTAACCTTTTCTAAGGTGAAACCTACTGCAAACAACTCTTTCTCTGTTGTTGTGGAGTTGATTTGAGCTGCATCCAGTGTTTTTGAGTCATATGCAATGGCTCTTGAGAGCTTCTCCTCCCTTTGGTCCAACATAGCTCCTACGGCACAATTAGAAGCATCACATTAAGGCTCAAAAGATAATTTCCAATCAAGGGCAATCAAAATAGGGGGAGAAATGAGTTTAGACTTTAATTCATCAAAAGCATCTATACACGAACCATCAAAGTGAAATTTTACATCTTTTTGTAAAAGCTTTGAAAGAGGTAATGCAATCTTGCTAAAATATTTTATAAAATGTCTATAGAATCCTGCATGACCCAAAAATGATCTTATATCTTTAACACAGATAGGATAAGGCAAAGAAGATATGACCTCAATCTTAGCTTTATCAACTTCAATTCCCTTGCTAAAAATCAAATAACCTAGCACTATGCCCTCATTGATCATGAAATGACATTTTTCAAAGTTTAAAATCAAATTCTTTTCAATGCATTCTTTCAAAACTTTTTCAAGACTAGCAAAGCAATTATCAAAAGAACCACCACAAGCAATGAAGTCCTCTATAAATACTTTCATGCATTCCTCTAAAAATTCATAGAAAGCAACCATCATATAATGTTGGAAAGTCCCTGGGGCGTTACATAATCTAAAAGGCATCCCTCGATAAGCTAAGGTACTAAAAGGACATGTAAAACTGGTTTTATCTTGGTCCTCTGGTGCAATAGGTACTTGAAAATACCTAAAGAAACCATCCAAAAATTATTAATGAGATTTGCCTGCAAGTCTCTCAAGCATCTGGTCAATAAAAGGAAAAGGGAAGTGATCTTTTCGTGTGGCATCATTTAATCTTCTATAGTTTATGCACACACACTAGGAATTTTGCACTCTTGTAAGACTAAGCTCATCCCTATCATTTCTAACCACTGTAACCCCACTCTTTTTAGGCATTACATGTACCGGACTAACCCACTCACTATTAGATATGGGATAGATGATCCCAACACTCAGAAGTTTGGTAATTTCTTTCTTAACCACATCTAGGATAAGTGGGCTTAGTCTCCTTTGGGGATGTCTCACAGTTTTGGAACCCTCACTCAGTAGGATCCTATATGTGCAAATAGCTGGACTAATCCCAGGTATGTTCGCTAAAGTCCACCCTGTAGCCCTCCTGTGCTCTCTTAACACAGCAAGGAGTCTCTCTTCCTCACCATTAGACAAAGAATTGGCAATTATGATAGGTAATCGCTCATTAGACTCAAGGAAAAAATACTTTAAAGTAGGGGTAGGGGTTTTAATTCAATCTTAGGAGGTTGTACAACAGAAGGGATCAATTCATGAAGTTCAAGAGAGAACAGATTTCTCCCCTTTCCTTCAACCAATGATAGTTTAGGTTCCATACAGTCAGCTTTACAATCTCTATCTATTCCAAGCGTTGAACCAACCTCAGGTTGATCTATAACAGCAACAACCTTGGATAAATCCTTCTACATACCTAAATCATCACTAGACAACAACTCATCCAAGTATCTCAAGGTATGAGAAGAATTAAAAGTGGATAAGTTAGGAGATGTAAGGGATTGAGAATAATCCTTAGAGTTAAGGTGTCTTGGCATCAAATAAGTCGGTGGAATAGCTGAAAGTGGACCACCGTTGTTATCTTCAGTCAGACACATTTGTTGCGGTGAAACAAGTTCATCAATTGCCATATCAGTGTCAGCCTCCATGATGCCAGAATCACCTCAAATATTAACAGAAAACCTTTCACATGTGATTCAGTAGATGATACCGTTGCTTTGTAATTAACTATTGTACAGTTAAGGCACGTTATGTCACCTCCACATGAGCAAGTGGAGGGAAAAGAATAAAGAGATGAAAAGGAAGAAATGATGTCTTCCTTATTAGTAGAATCAGGTGAATACAGTTCAGAGCCAAAAGAATCATCTTGCAGTTCAAATTCAGAGCAAGCATCATCAACAGCAACATCAATCATATTAACACCCAAAAGTGAGTAATCTTCATAAGGATGTTCCATTGCTTCATACATATTAAACAAACTTTGTGATCACCTACTTCCATTATGATGGTGCCTTCTTTCATGCTAATTATTGAAGTAGATCACACGTTAGTATAGACTTTACGTATAAGAACCTTGATACACAAGAAGGGGGGTTGAATTATTGTATCGTTTTGTGAATAAAGAATTTCGCTAAGAACTTCTTTTTCTTGTTAAAAAGATATCATAAAGTTTATATGAAAATTATTACTTAGGCAAATCGCAAGTAACTTCTTTTTCTTATTAAACAACAATATGAACTAAAGTAAAGAAGTAAATAATAGACACTGCAATTTTATACTGGTTCACCCTAAACCGTAGGCTACGTCTAGTCCTCAGAATTCATCTGAGTGTTTCACTATACTCCAAACAATTACAAATATTCTTTCTTCCCTTCCAGAGCCTCTTCAGGTCTCTTACAGAGTATTCTTTCAGCTATCTTAGCCTCTCCAGGCTATCTGCCTTTTCTTTCTCTCACTAGAAAAAGATTGTGAGCTTTTGTTATAGAGATTAGCTCTCTTCGTATCGCACTACAGAATTTCTCTTTTGTCTAACTTTCTCTAAGATTGCTAAGAGTCTCTAAGTTTTCTTCTAAGAATTCTCTAAGATTGTAACATCTTCGACTACGACTAGTATTTATAGTCTTCGTCTCTAACTACTTCGTGATTCTTGATAACCGCTTCTTGAATCTTGATAACTGCTTCTTTAGGTGAGTTCTGTAACCAACTCTAACTAAATAACTGTCTGACATGCTAATGTATCTTCATGGTATCGTCTATGTTTTTTTTGCATCTGTATCTATATTGCTTTCGCGTCTGCGTCTGCATTTATATTTATACTTTGCGTCTGCATTTGCGTCTATGTTTTGCGTCTGCGTCTATGTTTATACTTTGCATTTGCATTTGCGTCTATGTTTTGTGTTTGCGTCTGCGTCTATGTTTTGTATTTGCGTCTGCGTCTATGTTTATACTTTGTGTCTGCGTCTGCGTCTGTGTTTTGGGTCTGCGTCTATATCTATGTTTTGCGTCTGCGTCTGTATCTTGACTCCGCATTTGTGTCTGTATTGTATTTGCATCTATGTTGACTTTCTGCGTCTGTACTGACTTTGCGTCTATATTTCCTTCTGCGTCTGTACTGAATTTGCATCTATATTTCCTTATGTGTCTGTACTAACTTTGCTTACACACTTAACACACTTGTCAAAAATGTTCATTTGTTTCTAGCATTATTATTATTTGATTGTCATCAAAATTAATCATCGTAAAGTCTTTTGACTTAACACTACTTCCTATTGGAATACGTGGGTGTTTACCAAAGGATGTGTCGGTTAATTTAGATGAAGTGGGAGAGTTTTTTAAGCAATTATGTTGCAAGACATTTAAAGTTGAAGGGCTTGATAAATTGGAGAAAGACATAGCATTGATTCTATGTAAGCTTGAGCTATTATTCCCTCCATCGTTTTTCGATGTTATGGTCCATTTGGTAATTCACTTACCATATGAAGCAAAACTTTATGGACCTGTTCAATTTCGATGGATGTTTCCGATTGAAAGGTAATTTAAATTAAATTGAACTAGTTTTTGCTATGTTATTTGTCAGTAACAATTCCTAAATGTTTAACTGTTTATGTTTAGGTTTTTATGCTCTCTGAAGCGTTATGTATGTAATAGAGCTCAACCAAAGGGGTCTATTACCGAGGCTTATATAGCAAATGAATGCTTGATATTTTGCTCAATGTACTTAACTAATGTGGAGATGAGATTTAATAGACTAAAACATAACTTTGATTTCAATGACGATGGTGGTTTGTCTATTTTCTCGCAAAAGGTGAGCCCATTTGGTGCGGGTAAATATGTCAAGTTAAGTCAGGAGGAATTTGAAATTACGAAATGGTATATTTTGAACAATTGTGAGAACGTCGATACATACATGGAGTAAGTATATTCCTTTTCATTCAAACAATCATATTAGAATTTCCTTTATTAACTCATCGATATTATTGTATATGTTTTCCTAATAGAGAGCACGAAGATGCAATTCGACACAAATGGATCACTAATGTTGAAGACAGACATAGGTAGAAGTTTATATCATGGTTTAGAAATCGAGTAAGTTTTATATTAATTACATATTATGTATATATGACAATAAGTCTCATCCTCATATTTAATATAAGTTTGTCATACAGTTGATACGGTTATATAACTGTAACATGCAAAAAGCGATAATAGCATTATATAGTTTGGCATGTGGGCCTCATATTTGTGGGAAGAAATACACAGGTTACATTATTAATGGGGTGCAATATCACATACAAGATTGAGATAGTCGAGTTAGAAGTCAAAATAGTGGGGTTGTCGTCGAAGGATGTCATGACGACGAAATAATTGACTTATACAGTGTCATATCTGAAATAATAGAGTTGCACTACATCAAGGATAAGAAGGTTGTTCTTTTTAAATGCAAATGGTATGAT
>JANZXP010103477.1:0-19651 GCA_027576715.1 Erythroxylum flavicans
ATTGATGATGGGTTAGAGCTAGCATGATCATAAAAATGGGGTTGGAAGAGTGATGATTTGTTGATAATTGATAAGTTATTGTTGTTGAGATGATTTTTGAGATAGAAAGGTCATTATGATGAATGTGTATATGATATGTTTAGTTTTTGATGTATATGATCCATCATGGATTTTGAATTGTGTATAGATGATATTGAACTATAATTGGGGTATAAATGAAAGAGAAATGATGTGGATATAAGTTAGAAATGATAGACTAAGCAAAAGAAATGAATTATAATGAAATCGATGATAAGGAGTGTTGGAAATATGTTAGATGTAGTGTTTCTACTGAAAATGCATATGAAATTTAGACATATCTTGATCTACTGATATCAAAATAGGATTATTGTTGATTTATATTAAACTATGGATGAATGACTACAATTTTCATGAAGAAATCGAGTTTGAATTCTGTCTCTAAGAGTTTTGAAATTTGTCTTGAATTTGAGTTTCGGATTATGTCTCTGTTTCTGAATAACATATAGTAAATTGTGACTTGCAGTTTACTGCGACAAATTGTATGAACTTAGGTTCTTTAGAAACTTAAGACATAAATGAACAATTTTTTAGAAGAAGGTATTGCCAAAAAACCTCATTTGCTAGGTCATAATGGTCATAAAAAACTGACCTGAAAAATAGAGTTGGAAAAGCTGGAAAATGAGTCCTATTTATTGCTTTCTGTGAAATTCCGCTGCGGCAAACTCCCTGGTTCACCATAGCCAACTTGTAGGATTTTTCAAGAATTCCTCTCACGAAAGGTTCACCACGGCCAACTCCTTGGTTCGCTGTGGCCAACTTGCAAGATTTTACGAGAATTCCTTTTGGGAAAAGTTCGTCGCGACCAACTTTCCTACACAGCTTAAACATGCTCCTGTCTTTTGATCATAACTTTTTTTATAGTTATCCAAATGGAGTGATTCTTAATTTGGAATAAACTATAGACATAGGGCTACAGTTTGTTTGAGAAATTGAATTTTAATTCTATATCTATAATTCCATAATCTGACTTGAAAATGAGCACAGATTATTGTCTTAGTTTAAGAACAATCTGAATTATTTGGAGTATAACTTTTGTAATGTTGAACCAAATTGAATGATTTTGGTTTCATTACAAACTTAAGAGATAGGAGAACAATTTTCTAGAAGAAAGTGTTGCCAAATTACTGCATTTTTCTAGTTAGAGTGATCATGGAAAATTGACCAGAAAGTTTGGAATTTTGGAGATGTTATAAGAAGAAATAAGAGTCGGATACTGTGAAGAGCAAAAATGCTAAAAATGAAATGATGAATAATTGAGTTATAAAATGAGAATGTGGATAAAAAGTGAAATTTGATAATATACCCGAGATTGTCATTGAGCATGCATTGTACATAGTCTATATACACATTTGTACATAAATGAATACTTAAGATTGTGCAATTATTAATGTGTGTGCAACGTGTGTATTTCATAATATTGATGTGCAGGATAAAATGTCTGCATCCAAACGTTTCTAGATCTTGGAAGCAAATGCTAACTTGGAGCGTACTGTGAGTTGACCTGGATAGTCTTTCTTACTGATTGTTCTATTTTTATTATATATTGAATGATTTTGGAATGTGAATGTGATTGCTTTGATTTCCGGAGATTGAATGTCCGAGGAGTTTGATAAATGTGAGAATATTGAAGTGCTCATTGTATGTGAAATTGATGAAATATGTGATATCTAATTTGATTGTTAAATGACGGACCTAGTTCCAAGGAAACATCTGAATATGCATATGATTGAAAAAGTGTTTCTCAACATTTATATTGAATGCCGGACCACGGTTTGATGTGAATATGAAATTGAATGTGAATCCGAAAGCATGTTATAGACTAAAATTATGTGAATGTGATACATTTCATTACATGAATGTATGAAACATAAAGGAAGTTGTGACCGGAGTAGCCACTACAAAAGAGCTTAAAGCTCAAAATGTGAAAAGAGCTTAAAGCTCAGATTGTGAAAAAGAGCTTAAAGCTCGAAAAGTGTATAAGAACCAAAGGCTCACTATTTAAAATGAGCCTGGTATTCCCAACAGATACGAGACAGTTATCAAGGAGCTCGGTATCTACAATGGATACGGGATAGTTATAGGCACTCGATCACAACTAAATAATAAATGAAAGTGAGTCTCATGCGCATTACATTATAAGTGATATGTGTATTTTTAAATGATTGAAATGATTAATTTGGCTGCCCTGAATGCGATCCTATATGTTAAATGAAGTGTTATAAATTATGTGAAAATATGTGAATTGTATGCATTATGTGATTGAGTGAACCCTCGAGGATGGTCACTCATTGAGTTCATAAAACTCACCAAAAATTTGCAATATTTTCTTTCAGGCTCCAAAGAGTTACCTCGTTAGATTAACGGAAGTATAGCCACTGCACCTAAGTAAGAGATAGAGGTCAGGATCAGTTCGCATCTGCATTAGTATTTCCTTTCTTTTTATATCAAAATATGTATTCACAAGTATTTTGCATTGTGTATGTAAATGATTTCGTAATGTAATGGTTATGACATTGTGTTTGAAAATGTTTTTAAAAAAAGAAGTGGGCCCGATTTATTTATTGATTTTTCACAATATGCGTGCACTATTTTAAAAGAAAAAGAAATTTCTGTATTGAATTTGATTGATTGACTGTTCTAGCATGCCACCCTCGTAGGGTACGTGCTCGAATATCACTCAAGATGTCGAGTACGTGTCTTACAAGAGTGGGGTACTATAATCATGGTCATCAGTGAGACCCAGGGCGAAGAACCAGAGCAAGTTCAGATAGAAGGAGATAAAAGGACCAGTCAAGATGACCTTTTGAGTGAGCCAGTGATCGAGGCAATGAAGGCAACTCGACGTGTATTTCCATTCCCTATTTTAGCTCAGTGGGAGTTAAATGCAAAGATGGAAGCAAGAAAGTTAAAGGAGATTGAGCAAAATGAGGCTGAGGAAATGACGGAACAAATACAAACAATGCTCACAATGAAGGAATTCGTCAAGAAGAAGGTTAAGAGTGAACATCAGAAGAGGACCCTAACATCAAAAAGAATAAAGAAAACCGAGGGGATTTTTCATCCCCTTCAGTATGAATAGAATCATCATAGATAGGGCATTCATGGATCTAGGAGCGAGTATAAACATGATGCCGTATACCTTTAGCTTAAAGTTGGGGTTAAGAGAGTTAGTACCCATGACAGAACGATGCACAAAATGATGGGGATTATAAAGGATGTACAAGTGAAGGTTGATAAATATACCTTTCCTAAAGACTTCTGCATATTAGATATTGGAGAAGATGTGGGGAGCCTGATAGTTCTTGGATGACCATTTCTAGCCACTGCGCTTTCAATCATCGACGTTGATGGGGCCAAATTAACTCTGAGGATAGGAAAAGAGCAGATAACCTTCCAAGTGTCGTGGAAAGATTACGGATCTCCTTTACATCCAAAGAATAGCAAAGAACTTGAACCTCGAGGTGAATGGGGGAATATTGAGGATCCTGGGAACACATTCAGGAAGAAGTGCTGGCGAAGAAAAAGGCAAGGAAAAGAGAATTGCAAGGAAAGTGGGGACTGTAGCATAGTTGCTAAAGTTCAAATTTTGAGATTAATAACAGCACTGCCATCGCACCATTCATTCCAACCATTGTGAGCTTAAAAGAGCATCGAGCTACTGACGTTAAAATAAGTGTTGCATGGGGGCAACCTATGGAAAAATAGTTTCTTTAATTGTTTTTAGAACATTAGAATTTTGTAGTTAGGACTGGGCAATAACAAGGGAGGATTGCAATTTCTTTTAAAAAATTTACCATTTTACCCTTTTACCTACCTATATATTCAGTTATAACTTCACTTTTACATTCACTTTCATTTTCACTTTATCTCTCTATACTTTAAGCCTACAAATGCTCTCACATCTCTCCAAAAATTTCAATTGCCAAATTCTACCCAATTATACTGTGCATTAAACAATAAGCCCGACAGGAGTTATATGGATGACAGCAAGTTGCGAGACGTGGGAGAAGAAACCACGTAATAAACTTTGGTGCACCCTTCTCGATCTATACAAAGTAGGAAGGTAGTTTTTTCTGATCCCTTAATGCTAGAAAAATTTTAGTTCAAAAATACTTTGATTTTGACACACTTGATAGGCTAGAGTTACGGGAAAGGGTAGAAAACCTAGCTAAGGGAATCTAGTAGGCTCAATTTATACGATTCCAATTTCCTGTTTATTAGGAGCTCACATTGGAATTCTTCACTTTAGTGACTTATAACCCTAGGAACCCTAAGGAATTGTGGTTTAGGTTGAGAGGAAGGACTTATGAATTAAATGTAGTACTTATCTGTGATATGTGTGGATTCCCTGAATCCTCCATCATCGATCAACATGAGGATTTTCATCCTTCTCAATATTGGAATGAGCTTACTATAATTGAGCAATCTCATGCCAAGAATGCTTATAATAATATTATAAACACTTGTTATTGTACAAATTCATGTGTTTGCTAGTTTTTAACAAAACCAAAAATGACAAGTGTTCCACAAAGGAACATTTTATATTATGGTGCATGGACCATAGTATTCCAATATACACATCCACACATGTGCCAAATGCCATTGTTGTGACTCTGCGCAAGAGGAGCAACAATCTAGGAATAGGGTACATAGTGTCTGCCATTGTAGAATATTTTGGTGTGGGCCATAGTGGGTTAACTGTCCACTTATCTGATTTCCTAAACCATCACCACCTATGGCAGGCTGAAATCCTTAAGTCCCACAGTAAGGAGCTTAGGGATATTAGCCAGAAGACACATGTCATGATTAGGGAAAGTCAGGGTAGTTCAAGCTCAGCCCCGCCATAGCAGGCAGAAGAGTCCAGTGAAGAATCCGAGGAAGAGGAAGAAGAGAAAGGCTAGAAGGAAGTCCTAGATGTAATCTTCAAAACCAACAAGACACTTGTGGAGAACATTAGAATGATGAAGGAGATGGCCTGAACGCAATGCCACTAGAGGTAGGATATCCATTGGATCTATAGATATTTTGAGGCTCAGGGAGTTCAATTGTCGTCTCCGACACCATAATTGCCTCCATCTCTGTAGGAATTATGTCTAACCCATTTATTTTTCTTTTTCAAATTAGCCTTCAGTTTTATTTTTTCTATATTATTTTATTTTTTCTGTCTACTTTAAATTCTGTATTTTCTTGTCTTTTATATGCTTGTTTGCTCTCTTTTCACATTGAGGACAATGTGTTGTTTAAGTGTGGGGAAGGTTATGAGTTTTTATTTTGAATGTGATTTTTCATATTGTATGATACTTATTAGGTTACATTGTGTGAACTGTTTGAATGTCTCAATGGCTTAAATGGAGTGAAATTTCTTTAATTTTGAGCATAGTCTATTAGGTTATGAATAATCATTAGCTCGCAAAATTAATGAATTAATGTTATTTAGATAAATATACAACTTAATTAGGATTTAGTCTAAATTTAGCACCCTATAGGTTGTCACATTCACTCATAATTTGAGGTTGTTCAACTTAAGTACCTTAACTAGTATTTTTCGTGGAAATGAGTAGCTTAAACAATAAGGTAGGCAATAAAAAAGTAAGTTATATAAATCACTATTTTGCTGACCTTCAGGTTATGAATAGAGCTAGTAGCTAGTATAAAATGTTATATAGCTAAATAATCGGATCGACACGCATCACAAATGTATGCTTTCGTGTCAAAAATCTATAATGACATTTCAACTATATTGTTTAATAAAAATAACTTAGTCAAGTAATCGGATCGACATTCATCACCAATGTTTGCCTCCGAGTAAAAGACTATATCTTTGCTTAAATAAATAAATTAAAAAGTGTTCTTAATAAAAACCGACCAGACTTGTAATAAGCTTAACCTTTTATGAAAATATACTTAGGAATAGTTACAAAGTCTAAATGACCAAAGAATTATTAATGTGTGTGTACAATTAAAAAGGGTAAATAAATTATCACTTAGATTTTGATTAATTTGTATATTTCATTCAAAGCCCTCAGACTTAAATTTTGCATGTTGATGATTAGATATAACTTGTACGATTATGTTTAAGATTAAATTTATTTCACGATGTTGAAGCCATTGTATAATTGCATTATATATTGTGTGCTGAGTATTCGTTTGTTATTTTGTTTGTTTGAGGACTAGAAAACGTTTAACTATGGGGATGTTGATAGTTGTGATTTGCATTATATTTTAGGATTTAATTTGTGACATATTTAGTGTTAATTTTAGTGCTGAGTGTGTGTTTAGGTTTTAATTATGTTAGTTTATGTGTTTAAGTGTTTTTTATAGGTTAGTATGAGTCATTGCACTTAAATGCTATGTTTTTGGGGTAGCTTGATGTGTTTATTAGTGTTTTAGGGTAAAGAGCGAAGAATAGAGAAGTTTTGGGCCAAAACCACAGCCCACGATCGTGGCACAATAGGCCACGATCATGACATAACGAGGCGAGCTGACTGGACATAGGCCACAATTGTGCCATGTGGGGCCATGATGGTGGCTTGCGTCAGGCACACACAAAAATAGCCGAAAATGTCAAGTTTTGCAGGACTTTTCATACCGTTTTGACCCTGAATTAACCCTAGGGCTTCCAAGGTATAAATAGAACATAAAAGAATAGAAGAGCATCTTTTTTGCATCAGTTAATTTTGAGACCCTAGAGAGCTCATTGAGAGATTTGAGGAAGGAGAGAAAGGAAGAGAGACATGAAAATGAAACTTGATGCGAAGTACTTCCCGAAATAGTGATTTCTCGACGATGCTGCCTCCACTAATACATTCCAACAGTATTTTTCGATTTTATTTCAATTTTATTAATGTATAGAATTAGGATAGTCGTTGAGAATAGGTGTTGTTGAATGTTGATTTTTGTCTAAACTCACCTTCGGTATTTTGATCTTTGATATTATCAATGAAGTTTGATTTATTATGTTTTTATTGAGTTATTCTTGATTCAAGTTTTGTTCTTAATAACTCGGTAATAAACTGAGAGGGTAAACTGAGTGAAAATCATCAAATTGGGCTAATGGGAGTTAGGTAGTTTGATAGATAAGAATTTAATCAAACTAGTAAAATTGTGTAACGAAAGATCGAGCATAGATTTTTGGTAGGTTATTAGACAAATTCAGAACTAATTTAGGTTTTGGGTAACTTGGAAATCGAGATATTACAATTCCATAATTTAAATTAGGGATTACTAATTAGGGTTGAAGATTATAACTCGAGAAAGAGTAATCCACTCTAGGACTGTATAGAGCTGATAATTCAATAATTTCATAATCAATTAGATTTTCATTAAGATCGGATAAAACCCTTTTTCTGTCAATTGGTAGTTTCTAGGTTGATTCTTGATTGGGTTGTGCAAAATTACTATCTTGTTTATATTTTATGAATTTAATTCTTGAAATTGACTATTTGATTGAATAATTTATGTATTAGTTGTTTATTTTAATTTATTACAAATTTTAGTTAAGCCTTAGATTTTATGATTAGATTAACCCTCTTCGTGGGAACGATACCTTAGGTACTACGTAAACGACCCATGCGCTTGCAAAAATATTGAGGTTATAAATATTAAAACTTAGCATACATAAAACTCTTTGATCACTAGCCTTTTTGTTTTTGTCTTTTATCATCTTTGTCTTTTATCATTTAAAGAAAATAAATGCATAACTTTAAAGAAACCTCCCTTATCTTCCACGTTGTACATATCTTATATATATGTATATATATATATATAAATGCTGAGGTTATCCAATCACATTAGGGTCAGTCCTATAGGGTTTTGGGTGTGAAAAAACACTGGAGGCTTGTTTTAGCAATATTGACGTCGTGATCTCGTTGGGATCCATTTGGTTTTATTGCTCTCCATATAATATATCTCTATCCAAAATCATTTTACTAATCCTTCGAGTCACTCTTATACGTGTGACCCATTAGGTTCCCAGTTATGTTGGCCACTTGGATTAACACTTAATCCAAGCAAGTTACAAGCAGCGTCTAGCAACACATCATCACCGCCAATTGACTAAAAAGTAAGTGGTTTGACGAACGAATCTGTGCTCGTTGCAGACCATCTCATAAACCCTCCTATACACAATTACTGTGTAATTCATCCTTTCACTATTCTATAGCCCATTTAGTTGTGATTATCGGCAAAGTATCAAGTCTCACTAGACTGACTACATTAAATCTAGCTTAAGTGATAATAGTTCTCATCCTGGGACTCATTACTCTATATGTCAATGAAGACATTCTTCATGATGTATGTACTCTGACCAGAGATTTCCAAGTAATAACCAAATAAGAGACTATGGGTTTCATCTTCTGCTATCACAAAAATGGTGAATCATCTATTGGCTACTCAATTACCTTCCAATATCTCAAGCTGTACCCAATCCTATGAGCGACCTCTACAAGGCAACAAGGAATGGAGTCAAAGCACAGAATTAGTATCTAAGATATCCTTGAGTACCTTAAGTCTAAATATACTTGCACCATTGCTACCATGAGATTATCACTAACATTAGAATAGGACATCCATGTGATGATCTCATAGTAGGCCATCTAATGTACTTACTACCTTTCTTAAGCATTCACATCTCATCTTTAAACATCCCATGTTTACAGTTTATGAGATCCACTACTTGATCAAATCAAAGAGTTTGACATATCTTAGTCTATCTGAATTAACGATGTTTAGTCTTATTAATCCTATGACTAGGGATAATTTAGATTCTGACATAATTGCACATGATAGGAATCTTAGTTGTATGATCATATCATAATTTCCTTCATGCTATGTCATATATCATAGACTTCATTAATTTGCTTATAGATAACTATCAATTTATAAATAATGAACACCAAAATAATGAAATATCTTTTCTTTATTACTAAAAATAAATTATGTACAAAATGCACTGAAGGCGATTGCCTTTAGGGCATTACTCTAACACTTACAACTTTACAAGCTTTGTGGACTACTAAGATCTCTTCGATCTAGCAAATAATCTTATCAGCTAATGTATAAACTTTGACAGAGGTATCTTTGTACAACATAATATTCTTTTCCCATCAGAATGTATAAATGCAACACTTAAAAGCTACATTTAGGAAGTATACATCCTTCTTCATTCCCTTAAGGGTTTCACTAGCCCATTTAAGTATATTCAACCATTCTCTTTCACCGTAGTATACATGTAATAGGTACTATACTTTTAAGAATAAAACTTGAGATTATATGCGTTTGAAGAATAAAAGAGTTATAGATTCTGAAGAAGACCTATAGAGGAGTCAAGGGGTCTAAGTAGCCAAAGCATATATCCTTGGTATTTAGTCTTATTTTAGATACTAGCCATCTTATAAATGATGCTACTAGAATTAGAGTCTTAGCCTAAATTAAGTCAAACCATAACACTTTCTATAAGCATGTACTAAAAATTTGGAAGAATGATCTACTTATGAACCTATGTGAAGAGTCCTCTAGACATAAAACTTAATTTTTAATAAGAGGATTAGGATTATAAAGGGGTACATTCTCTACTATACAATTTGATTCTATAAAGCTACAACTCCAATTTCCTTCTTGAATTATTACACTCACTTTGGCATTATGTGATAATCTTAATGTGAGATTATTTAAGCCTTCCCTTTTATGTAATAGGCCCAAATTGGACCAATTGTTAATATAGAAAGATGTATTTTTTCCATTCCTAATTTGACTTTTAAAAAGGTTGAAGTTGATCTATTGTTCTTAAAATTTGCATTATACTTTACAAACGTTCTCTTCTAACATTTAGTTTCTGGAAGCTAGTGCAAAGGAAATAGTATCGATGTATGCATTTTGTCTATAAATCCTTTTTATCACTAAAAAATCTTAACTATTCTCAAATATAGGACTTTTTTAATGGATTTTCTATTTCCTTTATTAGCTTCTTAACTAGGAAAATATGGGCACTCCAATGAATATAGATGTTTTTCAGTATTAAAGTAATTAATTGGAGCCTACCTATATTGGATAAAATTTTATTTGTCAAACATTAATCTTATTTTCGAAAGCTTCCAATAAAGGTAAACAATCCAAAAATCTTGGCTTCTTAGTAGATAAAGGCACGTTTAATATTTAAATAGAGTTATAAGTTTAAATTGTATCATGTTTTAGGGTATGTTTGATATGTATTTAGTCATTAATTCTATCATTTAGTATGTGTTTAGGTTAGAATTGTGTTAGTTTGTTAACTATTTATGTTTTAAGTGTTTTATAGGTTAGTACAAGTCTTTAGGCTTAAATATTATGTTTTTGTTAGTACAAATCTTCAGGCTTAAATATTATGTTTTTGTTAGTACAAGTCTTCAGGCTTAAATATTATGTTTTTGAGGTACCTTGATATCTTTACTATTGTTTCAGGGTCAACATCAAATAACAAAAAGTTTCAGAGACATTTGGGCCGAAACAATGATCCAGGCCATGATCATGACAAAAGCACCAGATTTGGCCCGCGACCATGGCCTACATGCCATGATTGTGACAGAAGCCCAGGGCATGGACCATGATTGTGGCCTACATGCCACGATCATGACAGAAGCCCAGGAATTGGGCCACAGTACTGGCCTGTGACAGATAGACATGCAGACACTAAAAAACGTCAAGTTTTGAGGGATTTTTTGGACCTTTCAAACCTCAAAAAACCCTAGAGCTGTTTAAAACACAAGAGGATATAAAAGGAATAAGAAAAAGAGGCAGAGGGAAGCTTTTGCATTAGCCAACTTGAGAAACCCTAAGGAGAATTCATGGAGAGATTGAGGAAGAGAAGGAAGGGAGGAAGAGAAGAGGAGAAGAAGTTGACTTGACTTACTTTCCGGATCAGGAGGTTTCCCAACATCACAGCCTCCCATCTTTCATTTCGATTATATTTACTACTTATTTTCAATTTTATCATTATATAGAACTGGAATGAATACTTGATGATAGGATCTAGAATGTTGAGGATGTTATAAACTCAACTTCGAAATTTTATTCTTGAATTAATAAAATATGATTGCTTATATGTTTATTGGATTTGTCGTGGTTTGATTCTATAATTTCATAATTCGGTAATAAACTGAGAGGGTGACAGTGCATGTCGAGTACGCTATAAAATTTACCTGATTCTAGACACTAAAATTTATAGTTAGGGTGAGTCGAGATCAAATCCACAGGGTCAGTCAATTTCCACAACCAAAGTTAATTGATGCAAGGAAAATATAAAAGGGGGCTTTTTCGATTTTTAGCAATTTAGAAAATAAAATAAAAGTAAACTATTGAAAATAAATTAAAACAAGTGATTGAAAATGATTAAACTGTCGAATATACGTAAGGTCTGGTTTTAGGTTCAATCTTGGCCTAAACATGATCAATCATATTTCATCATCCTAATATCTTTACAACTCTCTTTGAATTATCGATCTGAGACTAATAGAATGCTCTACTAATCCCCGTTTTTGCTTAAGTTTTGTTTAATCAACACACGATCATTAATTAAACCTAACTACCGATTAACCTAGGATACACTCTGTAGATTTAATTTGGTAGCTGCATTATGAAGTGGAAAAAGATTAATATAAGCAGTAACCTTACATGTTTAGGTTATCTAACCTAAGTTATATTGTTTCTAATGATATGGGATCATTAAATGCTATTCACAAACATCAAAAGTAACGATTACATATTATATTCAATGTTTTAGCAATAGGTTTAGAATAAAACATTCAAAATAACATATTAAGTTCATTCATCCAAAAACTCAATCAAATCAACACCAACAACATAACAATCCAAAAAGAAATTACAACCTTAAAATGATAAAATTAGCTTAACCATGACTTGGCATTGCTATTCCTATTTTAACCATAACTTGGCATTGCTATTCCTGTTGAACTGGAGTCGGGAAGCTAGGCTTCCATCTCCATTTTTATGCTCCAAGCTTGAGCCATCTCTTCTATGCTTCAGTGGTGAAAGAACAAAGAAAAGGATCTAATGCCTAAACCTTTGTTATGTCCCCCACACTACTGCTCCTGTTCTCTATTTAGTGAATTAGTTTTTAGTCCAATTTACTATTCACCTCTCCTATGTTAATATGCCTTTCCTCTTTTTAACGCAAACGCTGCATAACGTCTACGTCAAACACAGACGTTGCATAACGTCTACGTCAAGCAGACTCATCAATGTAGACGTCTCATAATGTCTGCCTTTGCTTCAGTTGCTATGTTGTTTAGCAAATGGACTACTGCCATTTAATTCACACTGTGCATGGGGTTATTCACATGAAGCAACATTCGGCTACATTTTATTCTCTTGTTTCCTTCTTCTTTTGTCATTTCATGCTTCCATATGTTGCATGCTTTATATGATTTTCTTCTTTGTGTTCCTTTTTTCTTGTCTTCCTCTTGTCTTTTTAATTTTTTTCCTTCTTGCTCCATAAAGGCAAGTGAACATTAATCTTCACAAAATGTCCCATATGTCTTGCTTTCGATTCACTTTAACTTCTTTGCTTCTGAATTGTGTTTAAAATCATAAATGAGTCAATGTGAGTTTCTTAAACATTTCTAAGGCATTAATCACTAAGTGTAACATTCCAAATGAATCAAAATTTAAACACATATCGAGTTCCCCCATACTTAGCCTTTGACCGTCCTTAGACAAATTGTCAAAATCAAAATCACAAACTAAAACTTTTTCTCATTTTCCACATTTCTTAAGAATAGATAACCATAAGTAACGGTGAATGACTTTCAAAAACTATAGCAAAAACTCAACTTTCAAAGCTTCTACTCATGATCAATCAATATTCACCACCTTTAAAAACTGAATAATCTAGAGGTAGACTTGGACAAAAATGTTTAATCAGGATATTTCCATGGATACACTCAAACACCATTCATGATCACAACAATCCATAACTTTGTATATCATTTCATTTCTCCGCCACTAAAATTCAAATGAATAATCGTAAATCAAAGGACTTTTCTAGGGTTGTAATGTGCGTAATGATAAGGTGGGATGTATTTTGGGTAATGTAGCATAAAAGCCATTAAGCTAGTAAAGCAAAAGTAACAATTAATGAGATATCAAATGCGTAACTTAATATTTCACAATTCGTCAGACATTAAGAATGTAATGGCTATGTTTCACAATTCAATTTATCTCTCACACCATAAGCCACATTAGCATAACAAAAAAACTGCTCCATCTAAAACACCCGCTTCATATGCAATATATTCAAACACCCAATCAATATAACTTAAGGAGGATAAACTATTAATTAACACATTTTCACATCAATTATATTTCCTCCTTAATACTTTTTATTCAAACTCACATTTTTTTCTTCTTTATTTTTTCTTTCTTTTGCTTCTTTTTTTTTAAAAAGTAGAAGTGATAGAAGCTATATCTACATATGATCCATAACATGGAATTTTAACAAATATAACTAATCCATATGTATGCATACCCCCATACTTAGGCTTTTGTACAATCACATTCATCAAGAATTAATAAATGGCTCACTAGCTTTAAGACTTGGGAAGTGCATTTGGTTAGGAGCATGTAACGTGGTTTATAAAAAAAAAGATAATAAAGCTCAAAGGGGGTTTGCGAAGGAAAATTCACATAGTTGGGTAGGCTATTTGGCTAATATAGCTCATAATTAACAAACAATGCCTAATCATTTTCATGAAAATGCATGTGATAAAAATGTGTTCTCGAATAAAAAATCAACGCAAAGTAAGGATGTATATGTCATGATGGTCATACGTAACAAACAAAACAGTGAGACTGATATAGTCACTAGTTTTTGTTTACCACTAGCCACTGCTCTTCTACGAATAATGCATATTAACAAATCACAAGAGTATAAGTACATACCAAATTTTTCTATTGATTTTACTAATCAATTCATACTCTAATTATGACTTAAAAGCAATAGAAAATAAGAAAAATTATTTTGATTTTGAAAACCACTAAAGAAGTCACATAAGCTATAATTAACCTCAGAAGCATGCATAAAAACTAATATACCCCACCCACAAAGTTAAAACTTACATTGGATTCAATGTAAAATCAAATGTAAGAAATGAAGCAGTTAACAAAAATAGCAAATGCAAAAATGTAAAAGAAAGAAATTAACTCCCCTTGGGTTGCCTCCCAAGTAGTGCCTTCATTTAACGTTGTTAGCTTGACCTCCAGTAGCATGCATCAAGTGACTCCAGTCACATCCTCTAGCATCAACACCTCCAAATACTTCAGTTGGAAGCCCTCATAATACGACTAAATGATGACCATTCACCTGAATGTCTTGTCAATTTTAAGGCTATGTATCACTACTACACTAAAAAAAAAGACATGAGAGATAACAAATGGACCAACCGAACGGGAATACAACTTATGTGGAAAGAGTTTAAGTTTGGAATGATATAGTAACACTTTCTGGCCCACCAAGAAGCTTTTCCTCAAATTCATCTCATTATGAAAAGCTTTCGTCCTCTCCTTAAATATCACTACATTTTGATATGGTTCATTCCTCATCTCTTCCAACTCTTAAAGTTCCAACTTCCTATGCACTCCCATATCATCCAAGTTCATATTGCATCTTCTAATAGCCTAATATGCCTTATGTTGTAATTCCACAGGAACATGACATGGCTTCCTAAACACTAGCCTATACGGTTGTTAGGTTCCAATCATGCATCTCATACATAATATATATAAAATATATGCAGTAGAAATAAAGCGGAACCTCAAAAACTAGATCTACTCATGCATATAGATATAAAAAACAAAAATATGAAATGTAAGATGTTTACATACCTTTCTGACAATCTCCTTTGTTCTTTAATCTTCTCTGTGTTGGGTTATTGTTAACCCCAACGATTAATGCAGACCGTCTCTAATGAAAGTCCACATAAAGATAAAAGGATGAATACTCACTAGGATATGGATATAATTCTTTCTTTGTGCTAGTAAAGATAAGAACTCTTGAGAGAGTTAGAGAGAAAAGGTGTGTGTGTAAGAAAAAAACCATTCCTTTTCATTTTGTGTCTTACACAAGATGCACAAAAATCATCTCAGTCTTCTGCACCATTTGGCCTTCCATAACCCCCATCACTAATGGAAATTTATAGGAAGTTAATGAACATGAATAGCATTCATTAATGGAAGCTGACAACACTTATTTCTAATCCATTCCATGTAACATTTTTTACCACAATCATACCACGATACAATCTCAAAACACTCTCTAATATCTTGAATCACCATTTAAGACCATTTTACTCATCCTTCAGATCTCATATGTGTGTGACCCCATTAGGTTCTTGATTATGTTGGACAATTGAATTAATATTTAATTTAAGTAAATCAAGAGTGATATCTTGCAACACATTATAGCCCCAATTGACCGCAAAGTCAATGGTTTGACTACAAACCCTTCCATATGTAATGTTGCCATGCAATATGTCCTTTCACCATTTATACCCTACTTGTTTATGAGTGTGGTCAAGCTATCAACTCCCACTAGACTGACTATGTCACATCTAGTCCAAGTGATATTAGATCTTTTCCCGAGGATCTCATTACTCCATGTATCATTGAAGACTCTCTTTATGACACATATTTGCTATAGCCAGAGACTCCCAAGTAATGACCTCGACAAGAGGTCGTGGTTATCATCTCCTTTTATCAAGAGTGGTGAATCCTTTATTAGTTACTTAATTACCTCTGAATACCTCAATCTGTACCCAATCACCACCCTATGAGTAACCCCTAAAAGGCATCGATGAATGGAGCTAAAACACAAGATCAGTATCCGACATGTCCTTGAGCACCTCATGTTAAAGGATATTTGCACTATCACTATGATGAGACTAACATTAACACTGAAATAGAATATCCATATGATTGTCTCATAGTAGGTGTAAAGCCCCAAATTGTACCAAAGTTGGAATGTTGCATGTTCATGAAAGTACATGTATGATAGGTGTTAAAAATTGTGATATGATTGAGAAATGCATATGACTTGAATTTTGGTTTAATGGATCATACTTAGTGAATTGGAATTATTTAACATCATTAGAGAATTGAGGTGTTAAAATGTATATTGGGACTAGGAAACTTGTCAAGTGGCAAGATAAGTTGGTGTATGAAAATTAGAATGACCAAGGGTATGGGTTATTGACATTTGGCATAGCTAATGCATTAACATTTGGCAACATTTGTTGAGTGACAAATGGCTTGACTAAATTGTGGCATTTGGCAACATTTATTAAGTAACAAATGTCTTAATGGAAGTGTGACAATTGGTAGCTTAAATGTAAGACATATGTGATACATGACAAGGAGACATATGCCTTATGGTGGGAGTGACACCTAGCATCCAAAGGTGGTGAATCATCCTTCATTGTTTCAGCCTTCTTTCTTCCTTGTTCTCCACCAAAACTCTCTCTTCACTACTTCTGAAATTTTGTTGATTTTGGGTCATCAACGCTCAAGAATCCTCACATGATACGACATCAAGACAGCTACTTTGTACTACCATCTATGTTGTTATCATCTTAGTGTTAAGATCAACCTACGTCTACCTTGATTTTGAAAGTGTGTTGGTTGCATGAAGGGGCTGGAATAGCTAGTTCTTTGAAGTAATAATTTACATTTAAATAGGTAAGCAAATTATAAACTTGATAGATTGTATTAATATAAGTTATATGATAATTGAATTAGCATGGAATATATGTTAAGATGATGAGAACTGAATATTGGAAAAAATGATATTTGCGTGATAATTTCTGGTTTAATTTTTATGTGTGGAAGAGATTGATTTTTAAGTTAGTTAATGAATGATTTTTCAATTGGTTCTAGACATGAATTTGATGTATAATTGAGGCATGAATAAGGTGTAATTGAAGTGGAATTGATGAACTATGGTGAAAGGGTGTTGAAGGTGTATGTTAACTGTAGTGGTTCCACTAAATAGACATTGGTATTTTGGCTATAACTTGACTTGTAGATATCTAAATGGGATGAATTTAATTTTATATTAAAATAAATACATATATCTACAATGTTCATGAAGGAATAGAATTTTATTTCTGTCTCTAAGGATTTTGAAATTGGGATTGAAGTTCAATACTGGTTACTGTCCCTGTTTGGGAACAATCTATAGTATTTTGAGTATAACTCTAGGAATACTGAACCAAATTGCATTATATTTATTTCTTTTGAAATTTAAGACATATAGAAACATTTTTTTGGATGAATTATTACCCATAACCCTCACTTCGTATGTAAAAATGAGCATACAAAACTGACCAGAAACCTATCCTGAGAAAATCTGAAAAAGGGTTAAGAAGGTGAAAAACTTGGTTTTATGCAATTGTTGACATATATAAGGTTAGGGCTCTTACAATGGTTTAATTAAATTGAATTGAGGTTAATAATGAACCTAGATGATTTTAGATTAATGGCGTAAAAGGTAATGTAGTTATGGTATATTAATGGAGGTAATTACTTAAGAATGACGGGTTAAAGATGAATGTATTCTTATGAATACCAATGTGTTTCAAAAAGTTTATGTGATGTGAATTGAATATGATTGTATACAAGTTGGAACTTTGTGTCATGATATGGAATATGTAAATACATAATGTCTTTAATGGTAAATTATTGCGAATGTTTATGCTTATAAGGTATAATTAGTTAGATGTGCATATATATATGTGTTCAATTTGAGGAAAGTGGAATAAAGATATAATATCTTTTGCTTTTGATTGTGAATATGAAATGGATTGTTTTAAAACTGTCAAGTGTTAGTCGTGGGTAAATAGGCATGCCTAGAAGGGTCTGCAGCTACTTTTGGACACATTTAAGGTGTCGACAATTTGGTGTCTCCCAATAATGACACTTTGGTGTTTGAGATATGTCTCTCCTGATATTGAAAACGTCAGTGTCTCCTGATAAGGACACTTCGGTGTTGAGACATAAGTCTCTCCTTTTTTGTGATACCAATAGGTATCTCCTGTTTTAATCCCATTATCCACTTATGTAAAAAAGGATTAGCAAGATAACTTGTTTTGTATTCTGATATATGTCTAATTCTGAAATAAGATAAATTCTGATTTGATATAATTTCAGTTTAGTTCTGATACAGCTAAATGCTGTTATGATACAAACAAGATTTGTTCAAATACGTTAAAGTTCTGTTTTGTGATTCTAATATTCTGTTCAGATACTTATAAATGTGAAGCAAGTATATATTCTGTTATGATACATTATATTCTGATATGAAGAAAGTGTTATTGAATGTTTAGTAATTTGATATGATTCATTACATGTGAATGCTAGACGATTGATAGAAACAATCACCGGATTATATGTTTTTTAGTTATTCCCCACTAAGTTATATGCTTAGCACAATGGTTTTGCCTTCGTGTAGGTTTTGATAAGAATATTTAAAGATTGGGATATAGACTATCGTTATGGCCAAGAAGAATGTTTTTTATTTTAGAAGTTATTTTGTCGTCTTTTAGTTGTTTTTTAGTTGTATTAAATGTAATGAAACATATTGTATTTTAATATAAATGGTTTGTAATAACCTTAATAAAGATTGGCTTTTGAATTTATGGCATGTATTATAATAAGCATAATGTGTAAGATATGTTCTGTTTATAAATTAACATTTAATGATGTGTATTATGTAAATGCTTGAGTTTCTGGATGTGCTTTGAAATGTTTGGTATGGTTTGGAATATTATGGTTTTGTTTTGCATAGTATCTGCATATCCTCCCAGGGGGTATATAGGTGTTACAGTAGGTCAATCCAATGTACTTATTACTGTCGATGGTAGAACCTATCTACTTTTTTTACACTCAAAAACTGCAAGTGAACGAGTTGTGACTTATAGTAAAAAGAGTGGATATCGATCCCACAGGGATTGATGCCTAGACATCACTTAATTTAGACACAACTTTGTTTAAGAAACTAAAATTTGAAATGAAAATAATCTAGAAAATTAAATTAAAATTAAAAGACTAATGTAAACAATAGACAATATCGAAATTGCAGAAAATCTGAATTCAAGAACCTAAATACTAGAGAGTACTTTTTCCCCTATTTTGTCTCCCTCCTATTTTATCGATTGAATTATATCTCACCCTAGATTTCCGAATGTACTAATTACCCTCTATCAAGGTGTAACTATTTGTCCCTAATCGAATTAACGGGAATCAATTGGATGATCTCTCAACATACCCAAGGACTCTACCGATTCAACTAATTATCAAACTATCCTATAGGTGATCAATTGACTAGTCGAGATCTATCTTCTAACTACTCAATTAACGTGAAGATTGCTAGTCTATAGGTCACCAACTCTTACTGTACAATCCTACATGAATTTCATCTTACTCACTCTCTCGATTTGTTGTAAGATGAGAATTAAAAACAACAATCAACAAAGACAATTGCATTCAATTCAATAAAATAGGAGTTTAACATAATAGTTCCAAAAGC
>JANZXP010103500.1:0-19646 GCA_027576715.1 Erythroxylum flavicans
TACATAAACAATATGTTGAATAAATAAAGTACTAGTATAGTTTGTATTTAGGCAAGACATGGTTTATACTCAAAGATGATATTCCGATTTTCCACTAAAGTTGTTACTTATTGTTATTATGTCATGGTAATTTTTTTTTTACATAATAGTGATATTGAATGTACTAATTCCTAGTATAATTTATATTTAGGTATGGTATGCTTTTCATTCAATCAATATGTTTCTATTAAAAAGTATATTTCTTTTTTTCTATAATTAATGTTGATCTTTTTATGTGATCTTTTTATGTAGGTGTGGTAGTGAAAAAATTCAATATAAGCTTATTTTTTATTGAGTCAGAGTATTGGTTTTATTTAGATAGCATTCCAATTTTTTATTGAAGTTTTTATTTATTTATTTTAAATGTGTCATGTTAAATTTTGTGTATATTTGTGGTATTGAATATTTTGAGTTTTGTAATAATTTCTACTGTAACATAGTGTTATTTTCACTCAGTCATTTTGTTCCCATTGTAAAGTGCAGTTCTTGCTTATCTTTAATGAATGATGGTATTCTTTTTACATAGATGCGATATTGAATAGATAGAGTACATCTTAAGGTAGGGTATAGATTGTACTGAGATGATATTCCCTCTGTCTCACTGAAGTTGTTATTCTTATTACTTTATGGTAATTTTTGTACATAGTTATGGCATTAATGTAAGTCATGGTTTGTACTCATAGATGGTATTCTTATTTTAAAGTGTATGTAGTACTTATTTTAATGATTGGTGGTATTTTTGGATATTAGGCTGGTATTATAAATATTAAGTCTTTGTATGGTTTTTATTCTTATTCTGACATGGAACAGTTTCTACTTAGTCATGGTATTTCGACATCTTAAATTATTAATAACATCTTGTATACATATGCGTGGTCCAAATGGCAATGAGGCATGATGCTGCACATGCTAATTTTTGGTATAGTACTTGCATAACAATAAATAGTATACGTCCCTTTCTTGATGTGAAATTTGATTTAGTATCCTTAAGTCACCACTTTTTTTGTTAAATCTAACTAAAATCTCCTTTCCTAAAGTTTCTCTCATGTCTCTATTTGCCTCTCCTACAATTCTCTCAATTATTTCTTTTAAAATAAGTATATTAATAGAAATGTTTTTTTAAGTAGTTTTTATAAGATCTTGTTTAGACCAACGTTAGGTTCGACTAGTTGAATATTTTTATTAAAAAACTAATGCTTATTATCAATTAGAGGTTTTATTGGTGTGCGAATAACTAATTTATAGATTTGAGAGTTATTAGAGCAAAATAATATTTAATATTTTAATTATAATTTTTTATAGAAATATCAAATTGAGATGATTTAAGATATTAAGGAGAGTTATATTATCATCTCAATTTGATATTTCTATCAAAAATTATAATTAAAATATTAAATATTATTTTGCTCTAACACTACGTCGAACCATCATAGTTTTCTTTACCAATGTTTCTCAATTGGATTCGCTCATTGCTCTTACGCTGCGTGTGGTTGATGTTTCCATGGGTGGAGACAGATAATAAAACACAAAAATTTTGTATCTAGTAGTGCTTGGTTGCTGACACTACCCATTTTTATTTCATCTCCAGTTCACAAAAACACAAATTTTTTATTTCTTTCAAAACTATTGCACAACTTTCTTGTGCCTGTCACAGAAACAAAATACGTGAGCTGTTGGACAAAAATACCCCATACTATTACTATAAATAGCAAAAAAAAGACATTCTTAATAAAATATAAGGCTTGAATATATCTTTAACCTACTATGTAATTAATTCTATTAATGCTTAGATGTTTTATTAAATTATTATGTACTAGAATTTCTTACTTGTAGGATTTTTTTTATTCAATAACTCATTTCATTGAATTTTTAGGTTTCTCATTTTATTAAATATTTAAGTTCTTCATTTTATTTCATCATAATTAAAAAATAAAAATATAATTAAAAATATTGATACAATTATAAAAACTATTTACGTAATTCATTTTATTGTTAACTTATACGAATGTTTTACTATTCAATAGCTCATTTCATTAAATTTTTGAGTTCCTAATTTTTTAATTCCTTATTTATAGATACAATTAAAAAATACTAATACAAATCATTCGCTTTAAAATAATCAATGAATTACATATTTCCAATCATATTATACTGCAGGGGTACTTTGGTCATTGACACTATTTTCTATATTCTGTCAACTGCAAGCAAACACATTTCTATCCTCGAGACATACATTTTTATCTGTTTTGTCCATTATAACCAAACCCCTCACTGTCTCCAATTTTTGTTCTGTTATGTCTCCAAATTTTTGTTTCGTTTCGTCTCAGTATAAGGATCACAGTAACCATACACAACGTGAAGGATTAAAGAAATCAGTTGTTTTAGAAAATTCGTCAATTCCAATGACTATGTCTAGTTAATCAGGTATGCATGGATTCCAATTTGGGTTCATTATATAGTTTCACTAAACTAGATATATAAGTTCTATACTAATTATGTCTTAGGTGAAATGCATCGTACTGGTAGTTCATTTGATTTAGTGATCCATACTGCATCTAGGGATTCATCCAATGTATCCTCTAGAAGTTTAGATATATCTAAGAAGATGTTAGAAAGGGAAGATCTTTCACTATTTCAATTGAGATCTTCCAACATGCAAGGACCCTTCTTAGGAATCCAGATATAAGGAACTCATTTACCTTTACCGACTCTCATTTCACTTAGAATCCAAAAAAATAATTATTTCATGTCTTTATCGATGGAATCAGCTTGAAACTTTATTTATTGTTTTGTTTGAAAGAATTAAAAAAAACCACTCTACTAGTTAGGGATAAGGCTGTGTACTATTGGACTTTCCTAAATCTCACGTATCAGTGGGATTCATACTAGTTGTTGTTATTATTATTGTTGTTGTTGTATGTCTATGAGAATTGTTAAACTTCTAATTAGAATTACGTATTACTTACCATATATCATTTTACTATATTGTTACCATTTCTAAAATTTTTATAAATAATTATTTTACCATTAATAAATATTAATGATTAAGAATAGTTGTTAACTTAAATTTATGATATTTTTATCCTATTAAAATTAAAATTTTTGGTTTGATTATCTTTTCATGTCTAAAATATATTTACTTTTCAAATTTTAAATAGTTTTCAACAATATGTTTTAAACATTAAAAACAAATTGACAATAAAAAAGCCTTAACTAGGACTATATAAATGTCAATTATAATTAACCTTAACTAAGATTATTAAGTACATTTAGCATTAACAAACTATCTTTCAAATATTATTAATTTTAAGAATATTATCACATACAAAAATTCATCAAAATTTCCTTAACAAATTATGAAAATATTTAAAATAACCTTTTGTGATGACTTACATAATTGTCATCAAATGTTAGCACAACTATGACGAATTTTAGAAATATTTACCATAAGTGTCACCTTCTGTGACACTTCATAATAATCATTGCCAAAAATATTGTTTATCAGAACTTTGCGCGACGATTTTTGTAATCGTCACTAAATGACAGATTATTGGTGACCAAAATCCTTTTCTGTCACTATTTGTTGGCGTCATTTGCGCCAAACGTTATCATAATGGTGATGAATCGTAAAACTCGATGCAAAAAGTCTCACATTTTGCAACGCTTCTCAAGAATCGTCGCCGAATACATTATTTATACGAACTTTGTGCGATGATTGTCACATCGTTGTAAAAAACAAATTATTAGCGACAAAGAACTTTTTCAATCACTATTTGTTGGCCCCATTTACAATGCTTCCTGGTAATCGATGCCAAATATATTGATCTTCTACCACAACTTGCAACGAAAATTTGTTACTGTCTTAAAAACTTATTATTAACAATCATCGTAAAATAAGTTCACTTTATCGACGATTTTCTATAACATCATCAAATCGTTTACTTATGGCGACGAATGTGTAAATTGTCTCCAAAAGGGTACTATTAGTGACGATTTTGTAATCTTCTCCAATTAAAACTTAGCAAAAAAAATGCATATATTGTAGTGTTTATAGGGGAAGATGGGAAGGAACACCTCATTTTAGACATCATATATTGTTGAAAGGCCTAACTTACCCCTAAAAGCTAGCTTAAGAAGGGAGGTTTGCACACTATTATAAATGGCTGAATGCACTCATACTTGTCCAATGTGGGATTCTTAACACACCCCCTCAACCCAAAGCAAAAATGGACATCTGTTGTGCATATTGGGCAAAGGGACAGAACCAGGCACTGCCCCAAACCATCGAACCAAACAGGCTCTGATACCATATTGAAAGGCCTAACTCACCCCCAAAAGCTAGCTTAAGAGGGGAGGTTTGCAAACTATTATAAATGGCTGAATGCACTCATACTGGTTTGACATATACTACTCCTTATCTTTTTCAAAGCTAAATAAGAGAATTAGTACATTCATGTATTTGGTTGTGTGTAAGCAATCTAGGGCTATATAAAACCATATAGGTTGATATACTAAAGCATCAAATTAATTAGGGTGCTTATAAGTGGATGGAATAAAATTTATGTACAATTAATTTATGTTTTGGGAATTGTTTTCAATTAATAAAGAATATAATATAACATACATAATATTTGCTACTTCTATTAACAACTCCAGGAATAAGTGGAGGAATATAACTTCAATTGTCATACATTAGCTTTCATTAAAACCTTCAGTTCTTCTGTTCATGACTTACTAACCATAATATTAAATCCAACATCCAAAATTTGGTAGTTAAACTTATCAGTCAGTTATATGATTGTTCATAGACATCAATATGTCATATAGGTAGTGGAAGTTAAGCCTAGAAAGTTTTTATCAAATACAAATACAATAGTACTTTTATACACTGTTTAATAACCTACACATATACATTACCAAGTCAAACAACATAGTTTCCTTATTGATTAAATGACATTAATTGACAATCGTTGCTATATGCATCCATATTTCCCTCTTTTGTTGTTGTCATATAAAACACACACATATGCACACGTATACACATACATATATATAATGAATCATTTAATAATATAATGAAAAGCAAAAGCATATTTATTATATGAAATTATTACTGTCAATATGTATCTTCAGTGATTAACCTCCTTTTTTATGTTACTTCTTTTGGACTTTATGCACTCAAGATTTCAACCATCTTATTCTTAGCCTACTATACAGTTTCAATAACTAGGTTCTTCAACCTAACGTCTCCTAGAAATGATTTAATATGCTCATAACCATCACCAACATTCCCTGACTTAATTGCAGTTGCACTTATAAATCTTTTATTTACTTCTTCTAACATATTATACCAGTAATCAAAATTTTCACAATTTATTGCTCAATTAAAGGGCTTATAAACATTTGATTCCAATTTCCTTATCATAGTAACACTAACATTGATATCCTCCTAAATCTTGCCAGCCTTTATTTTTGTGTGCCCGTAATACATATTTGTGCCTCGCTTCAATAAATAGATATTTTGAAATTTTTTTCTTAAACCTAACAAAAAATTTAAACATATATTGATACATAATTTTATTAAATTCAAATAAAATGTGGCTGCACTTGACTAGTGGAGGTGAGTCACTTAATGTAACTGCTTACAACCAGACAACATTGCACCATTCATCCGTCTCTTTTACCTCACACAGCTTGCTATTTCCTTTTAATCTAAGTTTTTCTCACTTCCTAATGCATCACACTTGCTAGTTCATCTTATATAATACGAAATAAGGTATTGGTGTATACCTTTTAAAATTCTTTCTCAATGTCAAATTATGTGACAAAACTCTACTCCTTACACTTAAGTAATCAAACTTTATCTCACATCAAATTTTCCCTTGTTATTTCTTTATATTGCTTAATAAGTTGTCTCAATTTGTTATAAGCATGCATGTAATTATAAAAGTAAGTATTTACACCTTTTACTTCTTTATGTCATCAGCATTCCCACCTATAAATATTCCCTAACATATGCTTAAGCCCACCTTATAATTATCCAAAAAAGACTTAACCCATGAATTATTTTCCAAGTTAAACTCCACAAATATTTCCTTCTATTTTTTACGAATTCTTTGATGTTTTTCAGCATCATAGACAACATCCATAAATGTATCTTTAAACTTTTATATCTTTTATAGGTACCAAATTTCTTTGGTATTTTTTTTAGTATATGCCACAAGCACATTTTATGTCTTACAATAAGGAATACCATCTCAGTGATGTTTCCTATACTATTGCACTCATATGTAATTATAATGTCGGGTGACTTTCTATTGATACATTGCAACCATGTAAGAAAAGGTCAATAAAAACTATCAATTATCTCATTGCCTAATACTATACAATCAAGCAATATAGACTATCCATGATGATTTACATTGATAAATGGAGCAAACAATTTTAGTATTTGTTTACGAGATAAGTGATGTCAAATGTGGCCATATTACCAAATTCAACATAAGCTGCCCATCTCCGCACGTATTTACAAAAAACATTTTTTAGCCTTCCTTCCTTATCACAATTAATTCTGTAGAAAAATATACTATACTTTTCTTTTATTTTTATGAACATCTTATACACCACTTCCAAATCTCTTTCTTCTAACTATATTCGTCTCAATTTGTCTATATGATTAAGATAATCATTTCATAAATATTTCATGTCTTCACACCCTCCTATGAATGCAACAATAAAATGTACATTCTTACACGACCTAACAACTATCATTCATTTACATTTTATGCGTAACTTGGCTATCCATACCTAATGTTACCTTATAAAACTTACATTACTTGGAACCAACTCACGGTTGTGCATATCTTCAACCTTAATTATGCTCTAAATACCTTCATCCAATTGACAACATAACCGAGTGATAAAATATGATTTAGTTATGTTAATTAGAGTTAACTCTTTTATTTTGGATTAATTTTGGTGCTTTAATGGTGAAATTAATATTTATTTTGTTTTACGAGATGATAAGTGAATATTTGATTAAATTGGAATGTTATTTGTCAAAACCATGAATTTTGGAAAAAGTTGACAAATTTTTGTTGTGGATTTAACCCCCAATAGTTTCATTTCAATTAGTAGACTTATTCACATCCTGTTATATAGTTATTTGGATTTGTTTAGAAGAGAAACTTTGCAAGATAGAAAGAAGTTACTTTTGAGAAGGAAAGGGAGGGAAAAATGTCACACATAACTTATTCATATTACGCTCTTTTGTCTTTTGTTTTTGTTTTTTGTATTCTCTCTTAATATTTCATCTTTTCATCTATTTTTGGAGTTGAAACAATATTCATGTTGGCTAAATACATATATTCTAATTCAAGGGGAATCAAAATTCTAGTTGTAATCTTGTGAGGTTCTCTAACCTAGATTTTATTCTAATTTAAATATTTCTTGTTTTACGTTCTTTTATTTCACAAATAATTAATATTGATATATTTGACAAACTGGTTTAATGTTGATTATTCTTAGCTATTCATGAATTTTGTGATCCATAATTGTCATAAATAAATACTATAATTAGCAAATAGGTTATTTATGAATTTGTATATTTAACATATAAGAAATAAGAAAACCAAAATTGAATAGTTATAACTGTCTCAATCATTTGATTTAGAGTTTAGACTTTTTCATTAGGCTTATTATTATCATTTAATTGATATGAAATGCTATCATACCCAATCAATTTATGGTAAGTTTTAGTTTGACTATTGGGTTTAAACCAATTGATTCAGGAAAATTGAGACTTATTATAGCTATCCTAATAGGCTACAAACTAACAACTTAAATTACGAAAAATATTCTTTTTAAACCAATGATCAAAGTTACACTGGGATGAGATCTTTCCCTTGAATCAAAGTTAATTACTATTAAGGTTCTCATTTTAATACTTAGTGATTTATTTTGATTCCTTGTTAAATTTAGTTTATTAGTTAATTAATCATAAATCCTTATTTTTTTAATCAATTGAAATTAAGAAACTAGTGTTAAGTTCTCTTGGGATTTGACCTAGTTCTACGACTAATATAAGAATTTAATAAATTAGTGTTAATTTTAAGGGCTTTAACAACTTGCTCAAAATTTTAGCACCATTGACAGGGAACTAATTTTAGTTTCTTAATTTCTTTACATTATTTTATAGTTTACTACTAATCTCTTGTCTTGTATGACTTGTTCTTCTTAGATAGGTAAATTGTAATATAATCTAAAAAATGAGAAGACAATGTGTCATTTAAGGAAAGAGACTAAGCAAGGAAAAGGTCATTCACCTCCAGAAGTGAAAGTTGAGATATATATAACAATTGGTGAAGATTCAAATTGGAAGAAAAGATGAAAAATCCTAGCACTAGAATTTTGAGGGAGTTAAACGACACCAAATTTGAATTTGGAATGAAGTAATATTCAATGGTTTGATTCATTTACTTCTTATCTTTTGTGGTCTTATTAGTGAAGATTCACATAACACTTGAAAGAATTCCATGTTATTTATTCTAGAATGAAGCCACAAGAAGTGACGGAAGAAAAACCAACCTTAAAGCCTTTTTATTCTCATTAAAAGATAAGGTAAAATATTAACTTTATTGTCTTCCCTCTAGCTCAATTATAACATATAATGAAATGAAAATCACGAGTAACCAATATTTGAAAGGAGATATGTGAGATAAGATAGTTCACTGCAGAAACATTATATGAATATTGGGAGAGGTTTAAAGAGTTTTGTGCTAGTTGCCCACACCATCAGATCCCTAACTAGCTTTTGATTTAGTACTTTTATGAAGGGCTACCAATGGATAGGAGTATGGTAGAAGCAGCCAGTAGCGGAGCTTTAGTAAACAAAACACTAGAAGAGTTTAGACAATTGATTTTAAACATGATCGAAAATTTTCGACAATGTGGGACAAACATGGATCGAGCTATTAAGTATGTGAAGGAGGTAAATAATACTAACCTTAAGGATTAAATTTTGGATTTAACTACTCTAGCATGTCAATTACTATAGGTCAATTGTAATTAACAGAAGTGTGTGGAATATGCTCATTTTTTCAGTATCCTACATATATGTGCCTTACATTGCAGTAAAACTCCCTTCAAGAAGCTAACACAATAGGGGGATTTTCAGGTCAACCTCAAAATAAATATGACCATTATTCTAATCACAAGAATCTAAGATGGAGAGACCACATGAACTTTAGCTATGAAAATTAAGGGCAGCAGTAAAAAATCAATGTCACAATTTCAATATACAACCTCAAGCATCTATATATGCTTAATCTCAACCTTTAAATTCAGGTATGTCTTTGGATGAAATTGTTGAGGCACTTGCAACTAATATTTAATAATTTCAACAGGAAATAAGAATAAGCCTTTAAAACTTAGGAAATCAAATCATTTAAGGGGTGTTTGGTTCCTTTTTGTTGGTTTTCATTGTTGTTTTTTGTTAAAAAATGAAACAGTCCCACAAACTACTTGTATGGTTAAAGATGCTTTTGTTTTTTTATTAAAAATAAAAAATGGAAATGATTTTTTGAAAACGTAAAAAAGACGTTTCGATATATTTTGAAAACAGGATTTTATATTTAACAAAAATGATTTCCCTGCGCCAACTCTATGTCTTTAGCCTCTTCTGCTATTTCTCAATCACTACTTCTTCTATCTTTTTCTATGTTTTCTACCGGCTGTGATTTCTACGCCTTCTATCGTCTTCTGCCTTCTCCTACATTTTCTACCATCTGTGATTTCCAGGTTTGTTTTCATCTACTTTTGTGTGTGTTGTAACTCGTTGCTCAACTATTGTTATTTGTGTTGAAACAAAAACAGGTCCATCACCTTCTCTTCTTTAAAATCACGTAAGAGAGTGCATGTTATGCTACAGTAACATGCACATGTTACTGTAGCATAATTAAAATTAATTCATTAAATTCATCAACACTGTTTTGTTTCATAAGAGAGGCCCTTCTTATGTTTCTCACTTGACAGTCCTCAGGGATAGCATAATGATGTGATACCTGTCTTAGATATGCAACTTGATCACCTAGCTAAGGAATATAACGATATCCCTCCTCGTGCTTTAACAAATCCTGAAGTGGAAAAATTGAATGGAAAGCTGTAGTTAGATTCATTACAATGCAGTTGACTAATTTAGCTGGAAAGTTGTAGTTGGATATCACTCCTCGTGCTTTCGGTAAACGTCACCACCTTATAATTGATGAAGATAATTGCAATAATCAATAACATTCAATTATGCTTGCATCAGTTGGGTTCATTACAATGAAGTTGATATACATGTATCATGAGATATATATCTCCTTTTATTTAAATACATGTATCATGAGATCAAAATGGGGCCAAATGATAGGGTTGTTGGTTTGACCATCATGCATATATTATAAATTTGCTTAAATTTACATCTTTATTTTATGCTATAAAATCAAATTTACACCTTTATTTTTGTTCAATCCTTTCCATGCACTTTATGTAATTTAGCATTTAATATGGTTGTCTCATGTTTATCTTGAAGCATGTTTACCATTTAATACTTTGTAGAAATTGTTATGATTCATGTTACTTATATGTGGTTAGATTTAGTGATGGAAGATTTGAACAATATGAACGATTCCAATGATTACGTGGAAATAAATGAAAAAGATAGGGTATGGATTAATACTATAGAGATGTATTTAATCTCCTTGATGGTCGATGAAGTGAAGAAGGGAAATTGAACAACTACTACCTTTTCCAAATATGGTTAGAAGAATATTAAGGCAGGGCTTCAAACAAAATTCAATAAGGAATATACTAATATTCAATTGAAGAATAAGTATAATAGATTAAGGGCTAGATTAAAGAATTTTAAAAACTTATTGAAAGAAATAGGAATCGACTACAACTCCCTTACTTTTGAAGTTAATGCTACAAATGAATGTTGGGAAAATCTATTTAAGGTAAAATATGTCCTTTTTATTAATATATCATATTATATAATATTTATTCTCATATTCATTTTTCATTATTATAGGTGTATAAAATGGCTCACAGATTCAAAAAAAAGGATGTAAGGAATTTTCATACTTGTTTCATATTTTTGGAGATACTACTACAACTGGTGTGCATGCACATCCATCATCTAAATCTCCATCGAATAATACAGAAGAGGAACATCAATGATGTTGATGAAGATTACTCGTGTAATGAAAAAGAAGATCAAGATATAAGTTCTATATCTAAGAGAAACAAATCTCCTAAGAATAAGAAGGCAAAGAAAACACATTCTAACATTATAGAAGAGGTCTTGCTAATACTTTGTGAACAATAAAAAAGGAAGCATGATTTACTTGTGAAAAACTGAGTGAAACATTATGCATCGCAGAGAGTAGATCTCAAAAGTGTAACATAATGATAGAATGTATAAAGTCCTTAGATGAATTGGGTGTTGGCGATGAGCAATATGGAAAAGCTATAAAGGCTTTACATGATTCTCCACTTTATAGGGATATTTTTATAAAGATGACAAATACAAGAAAGTTGCATTGGATTATGTTGCTTTAGTTATATTTTTATGTTATTGCATATCGAATTCTTATTAATTTGACACTTTTATTTTAAACATTATTCCATAGTTTGAACATTTCAAGTTTGTGATTTGTATGAATATTTGACTTAATGTATGAATATTTTGTCAGTTAAACTTTTTGATTGAATGTTTTATTAATTATTTAATATTGTCATTGTAGATACATAGATTTCTTATCAGATTTCGAATCAGATTCTGAAGATGAATGTAAGAAGGTAATCATTATTTCTCTAGTTAGGGGAGAGAACAAATATTTTCATTTACAAAAGCAACCATGTATAACTTCTTCTCTACCAGGTCATAATTGGATAATGGAACTTTTGAATGGGAATCCTATAAGGATTTATGAAAACTTAAGAATGAGAAAGATAATCTTCTTGAGCTTATGTGATAAGTTGAAGAGTTTAGGAGGCTTAAAAGCATCAAGTCATTTGACTGTGGAGGAACAAATAGCAATTTTCTTAATGACTATAGGGCATAGTAAGACAACTGGAGTCAATGCAGAACACTTTCAACATTCGACCTGGACAATTTCGAAGTACTTTCGTAAAGTCTTATATGCGGTTAATCGTCTTGTAAAACGATTCATTACTCAACCATCTTTTACTAATACACCTTCTGAGATTCAACAGAATTCAAAATTCTTTCCATATTTTCTGGTACATTTATATATTTAATTACTATTTTAATTATGTTCTTATGATTAATGATTACTTTAATATATTTTTTAATTTTAGGATTGTGTAGGAGCAATAGATGGTACATATATTGATGCACATATTCCGACAAATGAACAAATACCACATAGGGGCAAAAGAATTAATCAAAACCAAAATATTATGTGTTGTTGCTCATTTGACATGTGTTTTACATATGTAATGGTTGGATGGGAAGGTACTGCAAATGACTCTCGAATTCTTTTAAAACAGTGACAAATCCAGCAAATCAATTTCCTAGGCCTCCACAAGGTAATATATTGTTTTAAATAAAAATAGCAATTATGATTTATTTTTAATATTTTTTTAATATTATGTTCTTTATATATTAGGCAAGTACTATTTGGTTGATTCAGGCTACACTAATATGCCTGGATTTCTTTCACCATACCGAGGTGAAAGATGTCATTTACGAGATTATAGAGGTAAAGGAAGACCTCAAAGTTCATAGGAATTGTTTAACTACAGGCATTCTTCATTAAGAAATGTTATTGAAAGATATTTTGGCATTCTAAAAGCAAGATTCCCTATACTTAAAAGCATGTGAGTTATGATATGAAGAACAAAAATACATCGTTATTGCTTGTTGTGTTATACACAACTATATTAGAATTTATGGACAAAGCTATGAATTATTTGACAGTTGTGCTGAAAATAAAGAACAAATTAGGGAAAGTAAAAATGAAAATGTACATTCTCAAGTGGGGTATAATATCACTCCAGCACAACTTTGAGGTATGTCTTGGAAGCGAGATGAAATTGCTAGACAAATTTGGAGTGATTATATTATTTCTAATTGATTTATTTTTCTTTTTGTAAATGATAGTACCATTATGTTTTCAAGAAGTATAGTATGATGGACATATTTTATTGATTAGAATGACTTAATATAATTTCTAATTTATGTAGAATTACTTAATATAATTTCTAATTTATGTAATTTTATTATATACAATTAATGTGTAATTTTTTAGTAATATTTGATTTGCTTATATTTTAATTTTAGCTATAATCACAATTAATGAATTTAAAAATATATAATGTATTATATTATAATTATTACACATAAGAGTATAATTACAAAAAATAGAAAGAAAAAGATAAAACCAAACATATTTTTATTTTTAGTTTTTCATTACAAATTTTAACCAAACATATTTTTTTCAGTTTTTATATTACAAATCTCAACCAAACAGGTTTTCGTTTTTTTTAAGGAAAAAGTAGAAACCAAAAATAGGAAACAGAAACCAAAAAGAACAACAAAAAAATAGAAGTGGAACTAAACGGCCCCTAAAGGAATTATATTGACAAAGAAAGTATATAGAAAACAACACCAAATAACATCCAACAGAAGCAAGAATTTTAAATGCAAGCACAAAGTAAAAGGGACACAAGAACTTACAAAGAAAACGCCAAAGTGGGGGAAAAATCTCAAGCGGCAAGTCAAAAAAATCTTCACTATGAAGGAGGAGTACAAAAGCTCTTTTACAAATAGAGTGGCTGAACATTTATATTATTAGCCTTCACTAAGTGGTAACTTATCTTCTAAAAGTCACCACTAGACTCCTTATCTAGGAGTTAAAGACAAAAGGCTTATATTATCTAGTGAATATCGGACAAGGATCATATATATAAGAGACCAATAACTTAAGGCCTATTTCCACGAACAATGTGAAATGCAGGTTAGCATAGAAAATTGAGACAAACAGAACATCTTACATGGAAAACAACATCAACGAAACCCGCGTGCCTTTGTTGGATGTTGTGTCGAATTGCCTGAAACGGTGGTTTAAGTGATAAGAGTCAATAGAGTTACAGGAGAGTTTGAGTTGCAGCAGGAAGACGATGAAGCTGCAATAGAATTAATTGCAAAAGAAAAATGTTGTAGTTTTGCGTTGTGAATAAAATGATAGCAATGAGGGAAATAACTTTTGTTTGTCGTTGTGAGTCTGAATAACTTTGTATAAAAGGGCTCGTTGTAGTCGAGAGGGAGATAACTGTCAAATAACTGATTCTATCAATCTATTTTAACTTTCTTCCGTTATGGCTATGGTGATGCTCTCTGTAGCTAATTTATGTTAAAGCCTCTTTTCTAAAATTCTTTTATCATTAAGGACACCTTGAAAAAGGCAAAATCACGCGATAACATACAGGTCTTAGTCGGTTAAACGTATTACAGTCGCTATGGTGTTGAGAGAGATGCTCAAAAGGTCTGTGTGAGAACTAAGGGCTTCTTCTTTGATTTAGGGATTTCATTCCCAAAATTTGAAGTAGTTTTAATTATGTTCAATCAATTAGTCTAATTAAACGACTTAGTTTAATTAATCTTCATTAGTTAGTTTAGTTTGATTTAATGTGTATAAAAGTTTAAGATTTCTAAAATTCATGACAAATTATATAAGCGAACTTAATAGAGACATTAATAGCAAACTAGAATTGAAAAAATTAAAGGTTTGAGTGTTTAATTGCAATTTTTTAAATTTTGGACCGTAATTATAAAATTAAGCAAAATTTGAGTTTTGTTTCAATTTACCCTAGTAATTATTAATACCATCGATAATTGTTTTCAAAATGAAAGTTTCCGAATGGGTGTAATAATTTCACAAAATTTAGCACAATTAAAAATAAAAAATTAAACGCACAAACGCAAATAAAAAATCAATATACAACAGCACATAAATCTCTCATAATAGATAGAAAAACATAGCTTCCTAATTTTAAAAAATTACCAATAAAATAAATATTTCTTCACTGCAACGTTGCAAAAAAACAGAGCTGCAAATTTCACGATTGCTGGAATTTTTTTACACAATAATTCACAACCAACAGCCTAAAATTACCACTTCATCGAGAGTAAAATCAGTCACCAAAGGAACACGCAAATACTAGAAAAACCAGCTGATGAGACTCCCCAATCAACAACCAGGACAGCCCACAAAAATCACACGAGAATAGAAAACGCAACAGCAATATATGGACCAATAAATCAACGTAAACTTGGCTACAACAATATTATCCAAGATAGCCCTCAAAACCTTACTGCCAAGTCACACAAAACCTAAAATTTTTCCACCCTAAAAATGACAAACAATCAGCCCACATATCACGTAAATCCCAGTCACAATCCAACCGCCTAAATTGCCCTCAATAGTCATTCAGTGGCAGAAGAAAAATGCACTTGTAGAAATACACATGCTCACCAAAAAAACAGCCCACAAAAGATACGTAAACACCATAAGAAAACACAGCTGCTGAGACTTCGATCAACAACAAAGACAGCCCTCAATTATCATTCGAAAGCTGGAGAAAAACGCAGGCATGATCGACAGTAAACCCAGCTCCAACATCGTGAAACCTTGGCAGAAAGTTGCAGCATAAAATCCAAATCGTATCCCACAAAATCAGCTACAAAAAAACTCCACGATTACGCGTAAAACACCTCACCAAAACAGCTGCTAATCATCAATACAAATCTCCAACAATCTCTTTCCTTAGATAGTCTTTATCCTAAAATAGGATATACATTAAATCCATTAGGATTTTAAACCTTATCAAATTTATCTTAAAAGAGTCTCATGTGAATCCAACTTAGTCCAATTATTAAATAATATCTAAAATTAAATAGTAAGATATCAACACATATCTTAACAGAAATTTATCCATTGTGAAGTTTGGATCTAGCTACTGTGTCTTCTAGCCTAGGAATAGACAAGTGGCCATTGATGGTAAATCTCTGTGAAATCAGGAATGTTTAAATAGTAATTGGAAGATGAGCATATAATTATGAGAGTAAGCTTTTTCTGTTTTACTTTTACTACCAAAACTTGGTACTATTTTTTGCAGCATGGTAATTGGTCAGGCTTTATCTTCCGCTCGTTTATTCAATAAAAGCATCATTAGATCGAAACGGTACGGATAAACAAAGATTCCAATCACAATTGCTCAATTTTGTTACCTCCTCGAGGACAACTCGTTCCCTGTATCCTGCTAGGCTCGAGCGTCCCAATCTACTTTTCCTTTTGCTTAATTTTCCTCTTTCCGCTTCATCTAGACCGGTGTTTTTACTTTTTATAGTCTATATTTTGGTTCCATTTTGTCCAGATCTAACATTCTGTACTTTATGGCATGTTTTCTTTGGAGATCTTGAGTTTTTATCTTCCAAATAGATACATGAAATTTGCCTCCAAGTGGATCATGTTTTTCTCTGACATCAGTTTAATTTATGTATTAAAAGAAACGATCCCAATTCCCAACGGCCCCGTCCAATTCAATAATGGAAGAGCACTGAACTATCATTTTGTCTCTTTTTTCTTTCATAAAGCAACTTTTTGAGTCCAAAATTTTCTAAAAATGCAGGACCTATGGAGAAAGAATCAGACAATGCTCGTTCTTTTTGTATATGCTAACGGAAAGTTCATGGATATGGTCTTTTTTTAGTCTCCGGTTGTGGGCTATTTCTTACGGGATCACAATTGGATGGATAAAAATACATAGAGCAGAATTGGAACAGAATTAATGTAATAGATGTTTCCATTTCTTACTATAGAGTTATGGTAAATCCCAATTATAAATTTGGAACATGGGTTATCTTCTTCGGCTCATTCCTCCATGTGATAAAGATTAAAATGAAACTACACACTTCCCACGTTTATTTCTTTAGTATGGAGAAATAGTGTCCGATGCCTTTTTTTTTAAAAAAAAATTAGGATAATGCCATGAGGCTTCTCCAAGTACCATATTTGGATAATTGAATGCTCATTTACTTCCAAATTTTACAGCCGTTCAGATAGACGGGAATGAGATAGTACTTTTTATTATGCATGCACCGCTTAACTTCATTTTGACATTAATTTAACCATTTCAAACTTGACTTGTTAAGTGACCTTCTGATAATTTTGATATGATTCTCATTTTAATTTCATATAAGATGTGACTGTAATTGAAAATTTTGATTAAGATATATATCTTGTAATGTGTTGTGACGAATAATGTGTCTTCTCTCTTGTCATGGTTAGATTTTGATATATATTTTACATTTAATTGCATGTGAAATTACTATACTATAATGAGTTGATTTCATTAATATATACCCTGCAATGAACTGTGACAAATGCAACTAATTGTTGGCTTGTCGTTGTGGCAGTGGATTTGTTTATGCATTAAGTTGCACTCTATCACACATAGATGTTTATAATTATAATTATTTAATTGAATGTAATGATTGCACTAAGTGTTCTATTGTAATTCAAGGTCACAACATCTTATTATTATACATTAATTATGTAAATATGATGAATGATTTGAATTTACTATTGAATATACTCTTTTTGAGAAGATTTAGTTCTTAATTATCATATAAATTTAATGCTGTATAACCATGTATGGTCTTATATTTCATTATCTTATATAAAACAAAATTTCAAATATGTTTCTTTAATATACCTTATTACATATTTCAACAATCTTTATCATTTATATCAACATACTTTGTTATATGTTTTAGAATGTGTCATTACAAGGTATAACATGATTGGTTCTATAACTTTACTATAAGTTATTTTTTAATGAGGATATACATATTTTTAAATTATTAATTCGAGAACTATTCATCATTGGTTTGTATGTTATTTCTCATTTATTGAAATTGTAAAAAATCTTATCTCTATATAAATTTTAAAAATATTTTAGGATAGCACAAACTCTTCCTACTTTATTCATCCTTTAAAGGAGTCTTATTTTGATATTGCAGTAAAACTATTAAATTTTACAAATAATATCATCTACCATTCAGTATTTAATATATATTTCTTGAATTCTTGGTTTATATAGACTCACTTTAGAATAGTTTGTACATTATTTATATCAAATCCAAATTATGAATACTTGATTTACAAATTTGGATATTAGATATAAGTTTTAAAAAATGATCATTTTGGGATTTTTTCTATATTTTTGGTTCATCAAAACTTACCATCCCTGTTGGATTGTGATAAATGATAAGGGGATTATGAAATAATAATTATAGTAACGCTACTAACTTATAATTCTAGATTATACATATCAATAAAAGGTTTACACCGAGTGTGATCCTAATTTATGGTTTAAAAATAATAAAATATCTTATCCATAATGAGTTTATTTTTGATGCCATAGTAGAGTCAATTAATATATGAAATTTACTGTTAATATAAGGACAAAATGAGCAAAGGAGTTAATAGCATCAATTAAGTAATAAAAACAAGCAAAATGAAATACAAATACAATTTAAGAAAATTTCAAGGTTATACAAGCACCAAGTCTGCCTCGTTTTCTCTCTCAAGTGCTTGGTTAGTCATGGCCTAGTGCAAGTTTTTGTCTTGCTAGTGAAGGTTTTGTTTCTGTTTCTCATCTGTTTTCTCTTCTAGAGTGTCTATGGAGTCGGAGTTTCATCGGTTGTCAATTAATGATAAGGAAAATGAGGAGTTGATGGTTAAATCTTCTGATGTTGAAGGATTTTATATAGATTATAGGTTGAATCTAGTGGGGCGTTTTGTAGGTGAAAGAGTGGTTAACTATGAAGCCATGGAATGGACACTGCTTAATCTTTGGAGGCCTATTAAGGGTGCATGCATAAAACCGTTTGGCGGCAATGGTCTCTATCTTTTTCAGTTCTTTTAAGAAGTAGATATGCGTAAGATGATTGCTGGTGAACCTTGGAGCTTTAATAATTGCATTTTGTTGATTCATCAATTACAGGAAGGTGAGAATCCTGACGATATTGAGTTTAATGCTACTGATTTCTGGGTTAGAGTTCATGACCTTCCAACAAGTTTTGCTTCAGAAAGTCTTGCTCGAAATATTGGTAACCTAATGGGTAAGTTCCTGGATTATGTACTGGTAGTCGGAGGAATTCTCTGATTAATTATATGCGTATTTGGGTTCGGTTGGATATTACTGAATCTTTAATGAGAAACAAGAAAATTAGAAAAGAAGGGGTAAACCATTTTGAAGTTTCTTTTTAGCTATGAAAGAATTCCCCTTATTTGTTATCTATGTGGTATTATTGGGCATATTGAAACCAGCTGCAAAAAGCTCACGAAGCTGCCGGAAGAGGAGATAAAACGGGAATGGATGGAGGATATCCGGTTAGAGATCCGATCTCAAAATAGAATCCGCCCCAATCAATGGAGACGTGACCCATCCAATCAGGGATATAGCGATTTTAGCTCCAGAAGCAGTGCTACGCGGAGCCTATAAATGAGAGGTTGAGGGCTCTTGAGGCCGAG
>JANZXP010103515.1:0-19646 GCA_027576715.1 Erythroxylum flavicans
AGAATTAAAGATAAATTAAAAGGAGTTTTAATTTATCTAATTCTAATTATGAATTATAATTATAATTTATAATCATTTTCAATATATTAAGAACTTAATGGGTCACACATAAAGAGCAATTTAAAAGAGAAAGATCATTTTCAATGAAATTGGACTTAATAATAAAGTTTGAGAAATTTTAGGGATCAAATATGAGATAATTGATCTTATTAAAATTTAAATACTTATAATTAGAGTTTGACTTTAATTATAATTGAAATATTTAATTTTAATAGAAATTAAAAACCCTAATGTTTTTTATAAAAATAGGAATAAGCATAAGGGAGCTAGTACTCCTGCTAATTCCTCTTAAGAGTTGAGTGTCTTTTAACTGCTTTGTGGATACTATTAGAGGCTGAATGAATGAGTAGCTCGTGGTTGGCATATCGAAAAGTTTCAAAAGGATTACAATAGGGATATCAAATTAGGTGCAATTTCATATTTTATTATTAGAGTTTAGTTTTTCAAGTTATTCAATTATTGGCATTTGATTGGAAAATGTAAATTTTTATTTTTCTACTGTACCCATGATTCGATGCTTTCATCTTTCATCTTTCATCTTTCATTATTACTAGCAATTTACCTATAATTCAGGATCTACTCTATCTCTATCTCTCATAGTCCATAAAGGACGGTGGCATATGCAATTGAACACTAATTTATTGGTTTTCCTTTTGTTTTCAAATTCTTCCTACCTATTTAGATAGAACAAATTATTCTACCGTGAAAAAAAGGGAATTAAACTGGGGATATGACATTTCTCTTCTAATTATTAACTATCCTTTCTTCCAATTCTCAATACTCTTATAGATTTGGTTGCAGTTCTATCCATTTCAAATTAGACACGTTTTGCAATTAAGTTATTGCGAGATAAAAGCATTTGGTATCAGAAAAAAAAGTAAGTTTAACTTGGAAAGAAGCAAGCAACTAAAGGAGGAGCCAAAATGTTCATTAATCTGTAAAAATTTCCATCAACTTTTCAGTAGTAAGTACAAATTTACTTCATTTTGTAAAACAAGTTTTGAAAATGTCTTTTCATATGTTTATTGGGTTGTTGACACTTTTAATTTCAAGCATATTACCTATAACATTTTCTACATTTGTCGTAACCTGCTATGCTTTAATCACTTTTCAAAATCACAATTTAGCTTTTATTGAATTTTATAATATTTTTATACCTTTCAAATTCACAATTAGATGACTTTCACATTCAATAACAATCTTAATTATTTCTTTTCCTATGTATATTATCAAATTTAAAATTTTAATCTCACAAGCTCTTAGTTTCATGTTATATAGTAATAACATATAAGTTCATTACACATATTTTTTACAAGTTACAAAATTACTACTAAAGCATTAGGATTTAAATCTATTTGAAGTAAAACCCAAAATTGTAATCTTATTGTTACTGTGATACTTTAGGTACATTTATCTAAGACAATCTACTAGCAATTTAAATTAGTTTATTACATCATAACAAAACTTTCTATACTATGTATTAACCACCATAAAGCATCATGGTTTATTATGTTATAATGAATTTTTCTTAGTCATTGATAGGTGTGAATTGCAACATGTTTTAGGGCCTAGTTTGTTATGTATTAAGTGTTAATTTGAGTGTTTAGTATGTGTTTAAGTGTTTCTATGAGTTAGTATAAGTCTTTGAGCTTAACTATTATATTTTTAAGGTACCTAGATGTGTTTATAATTGTTTCAGGGTCAACATCAAAGAACAGAGAAGTTTCGGAGAACATTGAGCTGAAACCATGGCCCACAATCGTGGCACAATAGGCCACGATCGTGACAGAAACATGGGAGCCAGCACACGATTGTGGCAAATGGGCCATGATCGTGATAAAAGACTCTACCACAGCCCACGATCGTGGCCTGATTGCCATGATCATGACAGAAAGTTTGATGCTAGCCATAATCGTGGCATGCAAGGCTATGATTGTGTCCTGCATCGAGCAGCCGTGAAAACAAGTGAAAACGTCAAGTTTTGAGAAATTTTTCGAACCTTTTTTACCCCGAAAAAACCCTAGGACTGCCACGATATTTAAATAACAAGAAGAACATAAAAGAGAGAGCTTTTGCATCAGCTACAATCCCGAAAGGGAGTTTTATCGAGAGATTAAGGAAGGAAACGAAGGAAGAGAGACGTGGAGAAGAAGCCTATGCGAAGTACTTCCAAAAACAGGAGGTTTCCCATTGTTGTTGCCTCTATCATCCATTCCGAGTCTATTTCTAGTTTTATTTCATTCTCTATGATTGTATAGAATTTGAGATAGCCATAGATGATAGATTCGTTAAATGTTGAGGATTTGTCTAAACTCACCTTTGGGATATTTTGTCTTTGATATTAATGAAATTTGATTGATTACACTTTTATTGAATTTCATGTGATTTCAATTCTATACTTGCATAATTTGGTAACAAACTAAGGGTGAATCGAGTGAAAAATTATTAAATTGGGCTAACGAGAGTTAGGTAATTTAATAGATCAAGAATTAAATCAAACTAGTAAATTTGTGTAACGAGAAATCTTGCATAGGTTTTCGATAGTTTATTGGACAATTTCAAATCTAATTTATGTTTTGGATAAATTGTGAATCGAGAGGTTGCAATTCTCATAATCTAATTAAGATTTATAAATTAGGTTAATAATTATAACTCAAGAGAGAGTAATCAACCCTAAGACCGTCTAGAACCGGTAATTTAATAAATTCATAATCAATTAGGTTTTCATTAAAGTCGGATAAAAATCTTCTTTCTCTCAATTGGTAGTTTTTAGGTTATTTTGTGATTGGGTATTTCATATGTTATCTTGTTTTCATTTTCAAATTTGACTATTGGAATTAATTGCATGATTGAAATATTTTCTTGTTTAGTTTTGTTCTTTTGATTTATTGCGAATTATTTCAACCTTAGATTTTAGGATTAAATTAACTTTCTTCGTAGGATCGACACCTTAGGTACTATGCAAATGACCCGTGCGCTTGCAGAATATCGAGGTTAATTATTAAAGATTTTTCATATCAGAAACTTGCGATCAAGTTTTTGGCATCTTTGTCGGGGAAGCGATTAGTTTAGTTCTTTAGTCTAAGATTTTTTCACTATCTTTTATTTTTAAATTAAAAAAAAGAAGAAGAATTTGGGGTGTAAAGTAAAGCAAATTAAGACATCTTAGAGTGAGAACGAGACATCTGAAGAGTTGAATGCTAAAAAGAGATAAAATTAACGACCATAGAGGATGTATATTATAGGGAGTAAGGGACTCTTGTGGATTTCAATCAGCCCCAATTTGGTTGGGGAAATCATCATCCTTATATTAACCCGTACACTTCGGAGTGGCAGACCCACCCAGATTTCTATTGGTCCAACAATGTAAGTACTCACATAGGATGTCAAGACCTATTTAAATTTCAACATGATGAATCCAGTTCATGGGATTCCAAGCTAGACAAAATCATGGATAAGCTCACAGATATAGAAGAGAATAAGAAGAGATCGGAAGAGAAATTTAAGCAAGTAGCAGAAGATCATGCCTCGACTATTCATAATCTAGACGTTCGAATAGGCCAGCTTTCTAGGAAATTTTGTAAGCAAAGTGTGGAAAACTGTCTGCGCAGCATGAAGTAAATTAAATAGAGCCATGTCTGGCTATCATTCTTAGGAATGGGGTAGAGCTAGAAGAACCAGCGAAAAATCAAGATAAACCCGACCTTATAGAAGACCAAGAAAGAGGATGGAGAAAAGAATGTCAACCCTCTCTATTATCCACCAGTTCTTGATATACCAGGTGCGAACATCAAAAAATCTTTAGTAGATGTCCATGAAAAGAAACTTATCCTTTGGAATAATGATGACCAAGTGACATTCAACATGAATGATGTATTAAAGAATCCGAAAGAGAGTAGCTCATTCAGAATAATTGATGTGTTTGAATCTTCTGAAGAGCAAGAGGATGAAGAATAGATGATAACAGACATTGAGTTTGAAGAAGCTATGAAAGTCTGTTCATGAAGCTAAAAAAGCAGAGGAGACAAAGGTGATTAAAAAAGAAAGAGAGCAACTCACCTTCGTATAGGACAAACTATGGGATTCAATGAAAGATTCAAGGAGTTTTGTTATTCCATGTTTTGTTAACAGTTCACTTGAAAGAAGGACATTATTGAGTTTAATTGGTTTTCATAATATTATCAACATCATCCTTCTGATTATGATGCAATTTGTAGCTTAACTATAAGCTACAAAATTGATATTGAATGAAAAAGGTGGAAGCAAGCCACTCATAATTGATCTCGGCTAAGTTTCCAATGAAAAAAAGAGTGTCGAGTTACTGACAATAAAAAAAGTACTGCATGGGCGGCAACCCATGAAAATTATTTCTTTTGATTGTTTTTGTTAGAAAGTTTGAATTCTGTAGCTAAGATTATTTTGTTTCCAAATAAAATCAAGAAGGAATAGACTTTGATATAAATTGGATGATCGATCAAGCAAGTAAAAGAGAGGTGAAAAGGCCACAAAAATTAAGAAGTGATTTCGAAAAGAATTAAAAAGAACAACAAAAGAAAAACATGAAGAATCAATGAAAAACTGCAGGCCACGATCGTGGCCTGTGACTGGGCAGAAAAGGGGAACATGCAAAATTTGAAGAAATTTTTACCATTTTACCCTCCAACCACCTATATATTCATTTCTAACTTCACTTTTCCATTCACTTTCACTTTTACTTTCTCTCTCTAGTATTGAAATTTACAAAAGTTGTCACATCTCTCTATAAAATTTTAACCTTCCAAATTTCTTCCAAACTCTACCTATTCATAAGAAAAATGTTGTGCATTAAACAATCAGCCAGAATGGAGCAATCATTAGGACAGAATCAAGTTTTGGGACATAGGAGAAGAAACAAAGCAACAGACTTCGAAGCGCCCTTCCCGATCTACACAGAGCATAAAGGTATTTGTTTCCAATCCCTAAATGCTAGACAAATAGTAGTTCCTAAATATTTTGATTTTGAAACGCTCGATAGGTTAGAATTGCCCAATAGAATAGAGAATTTAGCTGAAAGAATCTAGTGGGCCAAATTTATCCATTTCCAATTTCCTATCTATTAAGAGCTCACCTTGGAATTTTCCACTTCCCTTTCCGATGAACTTAGAAACCCCAAGGAATTGTGGTTTAGGTTTAGAGGAGGAGCTTATGAATTGAACATAGAAATCATGTGTGATATGTGTGGGTTCCCTGAATCCTCCATTATCGATCTTACTATTGGAATGAACTCACTAGAATAGAGGAATTTCATGCCAAAAATGCTCACAACAACATAATAAGGTCCCACGAGCACTTGTTGCTGCACAAATTCATGTGTCAGTTGGTTTTTAATTAGTCAGAAACCAACATGTGTTCCACAAAATAACTCTTTATGTAGTGGTGCACAGACCATAACATTCCAGTGTGCATATCCACACATATGCTAAATGCTATTATTGCGACTCTATGCAAAAGGAGTAACAATTTAGGTATGGGGTACCTAGTTTCTGCCATTGCTGAATATTATGGCGTGGATTGTAGTGGGTTAACCGTTCAACTCCCAAACTTCCTAAATCATTCCCATTTATGGGGGGCTGAAATCCTTAAGTCCCACAACATGGAACTTGGGAATATCAACCAGAAGACACATGTGAAGATTAGGGCCAGTTAGGTGAGCTCAAGTTCAGTGTCACCTCAATAGGCAGAAGAGGACTCAGCCAGTGAAGAGTCCAAGGAAAAGGAAAAGACAGAAGAACTAGGATGGAAGAAAGTTCTGGACACAATCTCCGTAAACAACGCGGTGATTACATACCAACTAGCGGAGAACTCCATAATGATGAGGGAGATGGCCCGCGCTCAACGACGCCAAAGCTGGGATATACGTCACATCCATCAATATTTTGAGGCTCAGGGCGTTCAACTGCCACCCCTGACACCATCCTTGCCTCCATCTCCATGAGATTTTGTCTAACCCATTTTCCTTTTTCAAATTAGTCATTATCTTTATATTATTTTCTATTTTACTTTAATTTATGTTTCTTCTTTTCTTATGTGCTTGTTTGTTCCCTTCTCACATTGAGAACAATGTGTTGTTAAAGTGTAGGGAGGATTATGTGTTTTGCTTTGTGTGTGATTTTGCATATGGTATGATAGTTGTTATATTGCATTTTATGAATAAGACTAAAAGCACAAATTGGGGCTTAATGCTTTTGAGTTTGATCAGTTTAGGACTTAAACTTGTAAATTGCTCCACGAAGGTCTAAACTTTCACGAGTCTGCTCAATTTGTGGCTTTTTTGGATGAAAATTAAGAAGTGTCATACACGCACTGTTATAGACAAGTTAGTTAGTCTTTAAATGTCACATTAAAAACACGTGAATTTTTAGATAACAAAAAATAAATAAAAACATTTAAATTTTGACAAAAAGGAAAATAACATTTTTAAGATGTGCATCTTTCCTCCTTTTAGGAGCCGCTTCTCTTTTTCTCTTTGCACTTTCATACTTTTTAACCATCTAGGAAGGCAAGCCTTTCCTTTCCTGAACATGAGTCCATTCAACCCAACCAGGAACCAAAATCAATTTTTCATGTTCAGGGTTTTCCTCATTCAAAATTTCTTCTTTATCCTTAGTAAATTCCTCCTCAACATCATCCCTGCAAAAGCTTCACGAATAAGCTCTGCTTGAGAAGGAAGTTTATAAGATGATTTTGCAGACAATATCCCATCCACCATCTCTCCTTCACTATCAGAACCACTTGCCTCGCCTAATTCCTACACGATCCACGAGACCACAAAGGAAAAAAATGTAAGAAACAAATAATCACATATAAAAGCCTAAAATGAAGACAAATGCTTTTGGGTGATTTGTTCTGTGACTTTTAAAGACTTGTCGATACTTTTATCGTCGTCATTTTGCGTGCCTATCTGCTAGGTTGCTTCCTACCCCAGTTGAGTAGCCAATATTTACGTGCATATGTCTCTCGTGCCACAATCTGTCCAGACATCAACTCTTACCAGCATTAATCCCTCGTTTATTTGCATCATCTGTTGTTCAAACTGCTTCTTGTTTTGTTTGTCTGTATGCTCCTTCTCAGGGCTTTCCTTTTCTTGATGGATCATTTCAGCGTTTTTGTTTTCTGTTATCTATAAAAGGTTGGTGTTGGAGCACAGCGTTATTAGAAGTACTAGCCACTAAACATTGGAGAGAAGCATATCGATTGGGGCTACTTATTCCTAGTTTCTGCTCCTTGCTGCCTGTTGTCCATCTTATTACCAAGCCCTATATGTAGGAGAAGATGGGTTTCTTGTCACTGTTTGAGGTTGACTCTACGCCAATTCTACAAGTCTTAAGTGGCTTGGGAGCTTTCACGGCTACTACCTATTACAATCTTCCTTCTGCTGATACGCGACGGTCCCTCAATAAGGTACAATCTACGTTTCCAGCTGTCCCTGTTTTTCTTTTTCTCGTCCACGTAGAAAGCTGTCCATTTTAATTATCAAATTGCAGATTGTGTTCGTGTTGTTTATGCCGTTGCTCATGTTTGCTAGTCTAGCGGAGACCGTCACATTCCAAGACATTATATCCTGGTAGGCTAACTCTATACAAATAAGTTAAGTTCCATGAACATGTTAAACGTGGAGATATCTCGAGTGTGTACAGTGAAAAGGACAAATAAGAGATAAACTTACATCTGACATGCAAATGCGATATTTTCATGAGTTACTAGATAGCAAAACAAAGGCTTGATGTAAAGTTTGAGATTTTTCACGTTCCCATGGTCACTTTAAACAGCAAAACTGACATTTCTTGACAATTTGTTCAGGTGGTTCATGCCCATTAACATAGGCCTCACCTTCTTGATCGAAGGAATTCTGGGGTGGATACTGGTTAAAATACTAAGACGCAAGCCCCATATAGAAGGACTTGTCATTGCTTCATGTTCATCAGGTAATTTGAATTATCTCACCTAATGATTGGGTCTCAACAATTACGTCTTGTTAATTGTCATGCTCATCGAAACAGGTAACTTGGGAAATCTTATGCTAATAATCATCCCTGCAATCTACGACGAGGACGCAAGTCCATTTGGTAAACCAAGCACTCGTCGCTCCATTGGACTCTCATATGCATCTTTTTCTATGGCGGTAAGGCAATTTTGACTTCTTTTCTACTCACATTGAACAAATTTGTACCTATACATCTCATATTATATTATATTTGGTTCAGCTTGGTGGCTTTTTCATCTGGACCTATACTTACCAGCTTGTACGAAGTCTTACAACAAAATTCAAAGCTCTTGAAACAGTCGACAGTTTTTCAAAAGAAGCCAACACAGATTTGGAAGCTTCGCAAGAAACTCACCTTCTGAAAGGGAACGATAAGGAACATGCTTCTATAGTTATGTCGGAAAGCCAAATAGTAAGTGTCCTTCTCCAAAGTCCTTACATGTTGGTCATCATATGCAAGCATGCATATAGAGACGACAAGTAACAGTTCTGCTCAGCTAAAGCAGCCCTAGTGCCCTCATCTTGAACATTCAAACCACGCTCTAGAATACGCTTTGCCCATCTAAAACTGTTCTTATGTCTCAAATTCAATCGCTCCTGTGCAAAATATTTAAGTTGAAAAGAATAAACTTCAATGACATCATACAAGAAAATTTGACAATAGATTAATCTTCTAAATATAATGTTTCTGCATTATATGATAAACTATCAATTACCTCTGCTCGCTTATATTCTTGCTTCACTGCCAGTTCTTTTGCTGCTTTTGGATCCATCTGTACCTCACGAGATGTTGCTTTCATCTTATCTTTCTTCAAAAGACGATGATATGTTTCTAATTTTATGTTTTTAACGCGCTTCATCTTCATTTCATGACGGAATAGAAGGTTGCGCATTGTAGCAATATGATTCTGTCTGTCCCTATAATCTTCCAGAGATATCTGTCAAAAACACACAATTACTTTGTTGAGAAACACTAGTAATCAAGAAATCCCTAGGCCTAGACCTGACCACATAGCACAAATGCCAAGACGAAAAATAGTATTTACGGCTTCCATACTTTATTTAGTTCAAGAAGCCTGGCACCATCTTCTTTGTAAGCAAGCATCCAATACCTTTTTATCATAAACTAGTGAAGCCATTTTTTCCTCAAATTCAGTTCTAGGTTTAAATTCAGAGGCAATAGCCCCAACAGTTGAAAACCCAAATCAATATCTTTGTCAAATATAATTGTAGGAGCCTCTCTATTTCTCTTAACTAAGGGCTCCCACTTTGTAATATCTTTCTTTGATTTTTCATTGGCTGCCTCCCTCTCCGACCTTTCTTGAACATCCTTCGGAAGTGGAGCTTGAAGAGGCTTAAACTTTCTCTGCATCTGATGTGTTCTCTTCTGAAGTTGGCTATAACCAGGTTTTCCCTCTAGACCTTCAAGAAGATCTTCGAGAGTAATGCAGCCATTACTATCTAGAACATCACGAGTTGGATTATACTCAAACTCCGGGTAGGGCTCAGAACAACAACATCCCTTCTATTCTTCTTTCCTGACAGCAATATAGAAATATATACACAATCCTAATGGTCCTAAGCTAACTGAAATTGATCAACAGGAGATATACCTTCAATAGCCTCTCTAGGCAATCCAATGATATCTTGCAACCTCCTCACATGCCCTTCCTCTTCATCTTCCTCACGATCACTACCTACGTGGTCTGCACCTCTTCTTTTAAAATCTAGGCCACCATTGTTATTTTCATCAGCATCATATTCGCTATCATCATCTGACTGCACGTCCTCATCCTAAAAGAGAAAATTATTGTTAATAAATAACAGTGGATACCACAAGTGTAAGATGGAAAGGGCAATGATGTAAGCTGGAAAAACCAATTATGTATTGTGACAAAAAGGAAAATTTAGGGTTTTTGTTAAAAATTTAAATATTTTTATTTATTTTTTTCTAAAAATCTACATGTTTTTAACGTGACATTTGAAGACTAACTAACTTGTCTATAATGGCGCGTGTAAGACACTTCTTAATTTTCGTCCAAAAAAGCCTTAAATTGAGCAAATTTGTGAAAGTTTAGACTTTCGCTGAGCAAGTTACAAGTTTAAGTCCTAAACTGATCAAACTCAAAAACATTAGGCCCCAATTCGAGCTCTTAGCCATTATTTGAATGTGTCAATGGCTTAGATGGATTGAAATTGATTTAATTTTGAACATAGTCTACTAGGTTGTGAAAAATCATTAGCTCGCAAAATTACTGAATTGAAGTATTTGGATAAATATACAGCTTAATTAGGATTTAGTGTAAGTTTAGCACCCTTTAAATTGCCACATTTATTCATAATTTGAGGCCTTTCAACTTAAGTAGCTTTACTAGTATTTTTCATGAAAATGAGTAGCTAAACAACAAGGTAGGCAATAAAATAAAAATAAAAATAAAAATAAAAAATGTGTATGTTTTGCTAAATAAACAACTATTCCGCTGGCCTTTGGGTTATGAATAGAGCTAGTAGCCAGTTAAGAACGTGATATAGTCGAGTAATCGGATCGACAAGCATCACAAATGTGTGCCTCCGCGTCAAAAAGCTATAATGACGTTCCAACCAAGCAGCTTAATAAAAACATAACTTAGTCAAGTAACTGGATCGACATTCATTGCCAATGTTTGCCTCCGTGTAAAAAAACTAAGCTCATGTTCAATAAATAAATAAATAAAATGTTTTCTAATAAAAACCTACCAAACTTTTAATAGCTTGACTTTTCATGAAAACATACTTAGGAACAATTACAAAGTCTGAAGGACCAAAGAATTATTAACGTGTGTGTGCAATTGAAAAGGGTAAATAAATTAACAATTAGATCTCGATTAATTTGTATATTTAGTTTAAAACCTCTAGACACAGATTTTGCATATTAATGATTTGATATAACTCGAATGATTGTGTTTAAGATTAAATGTATTTCATGAAGTTGAAGTCATTGCCTCATTACTGCATTATGTTTGTTATGTGTTTATTGTTTTGTTTGCTTGAGGACAAGCAAATGTTTAAGTGTGGGGATGTTGATAGGTGTGAATTGTATCATGTTTTAGGGCTCAGTTTGTTATGTATTAAGTGTTAATTTGAGTGTTTAGTATGTGTTTAGGTTAGAATTGTGATAGTTTGTGTGTTTAAGTATTTTTAGGGATTAGTATAAGTCTTTGAGATTAAATATTATGTTTTTCAGGTACCTTGGTGTCACGATTGTGACCTGATTGCCACGATTGTGACAGAAAAGTGCCACGAACGTGGCCTACGTCAGGAAAACACGAAAACATGTGAAAACATCAAGTTTTGAGGAACTTTTTGGACCTTTTTGACCCCGAAAAACCCTAAGGCTACCAAGGTATTTAAATAACAAGAAGAACACAAAAGATAGAGCTTTTGCATCAGCACAATCCCGAAACCCTACAGAGTTTTATCAAGAGATTGAGGAAAGAAACGAAGGAAGAGAGATGTGGAGAAGAAGCCTATTTCCCGAAACAGGAGGTTTCCCACTATTGCTGCCTCTATCATCCATTCCGAGTCTTTTCCTGGTTTTATTTCATTCTTTATGATTGTATAGAATTTGAGATAGCCATAGATGATAGATTCGTTGAATGTTGAGGATTTATCTAAACTCACCTTCGGAATATTTTGTCTTTGATATTAATGAAAGTTGATTGATTGTGTTTTTATTGAATTTCTTGTGATTTTAATTCTGCACTTGCATAATTCAGTAACAAACTAAAAGGGTGAACCGAGTGAAAAATTATTAAAATTATTAAAATTTAACTCAATGGCATAGTTCCTTGTATTCAGGACACTATGGAGCGAACAAGACGGCGACTCGTATCTTAGAATATGGGTTCTGTTGGCCAAGCTTGTTCAAGGATGCCCGAAACTTTATGCTACAGTGTGATAGACGCCAAAGAGTGGGCAACATATCAAAGCAGGATAAGATGCCACTTTCGAACATCATGGAAGTGGAAATATTCGATGTGTGGGGCTTGGATTTTATGGGACCATTCCCATCTTCCTTAAGGAACACATACAGACTGGTTGGAGTTAATTATGTTTCGAAGTGGGAGAAAGCTATAGCTACTCCAATCAATGATGGAAAGGTGGTGCAAGGATTCATCAAGAAGATTTTCACTATATTTGGAGCTCCTAGAGCGATAATCAATGATGTAGGGAGTCATTTTTGCAACAAACCCTTTGAAACTCTATTGAAAAGATATAATGTGCATCATCGAGTGGCGACCCCTTACCACCCTAAACTAGTGGCTAAGCGAAGGTGGTGAACAGAGAGTTGAAAAAGATTTTGGAGAAGGTAGTGAGTATTCAAGGAAAGATTGGGCTTTGAAGTTAGATGATACACTTTGGGCATATACGATAGTCTTTAAGACACCCATAGGTACTACTCCATATAGACTTGTGTATGACAAGGCTTGCCATTTACCCTTAGAGTTAGAGCATAGAGCCTATTGGGCAATTTAGAAGTTGAATATGGATTCGAAGCTTGTGGGTGAGAATAGATTATTACAACTTGATGAATTGGAAGAGTTGAGATTTGAAGCTTATGGAAATTCTAAGTTATACAAAGAAAGAACAAAAAAGTGGCATGATGCTCACATTAAAAAGAAGGAGTTTAAGAGTAGGGACTTAGTACTTTTATTGAATTCACAACTTCGATTATTTTCCGAAAAGCTCAAGTCAAGATGGAGTAGACCTTTCAAGATTCTTCAAGTGTTTCCCCATGGAGCTTTAGAGTTGGAAAATGACAAGGGTGAAGCATTCAAGGTCAATGGGCATAGGTGCAAGTCATATTATGGAGGGAAATACTTATAAGAAAGGGAAGTCATCTTTTTCCTTTCTTCCACTCTTTCATGAATGCATGTGGAATGTTTAAGCTAATGACCTTAACTTAGTATGTTTACCTTTCTTTTGTTTATCTTTTTTTACTTGTTTGTTTGATTTGTTTGGTTTTGATTATGTTTGAATTGAGCTTACCATTATTTCTTGGTGTTTACTTAGGTTTTATTTGAGTTTTAACTTGTTTTCTCTTCAAATTTCTTATTGGTTAGGTGATTTTAATGTATTTACAGGTTGTTTGAATATTGGGAATGCATGCTAAGCTTATAAGAGGGCTAAAAAGCTAGAAAATAAAGATTGGGTGTCTATCCAGTGCCCATGATCTTGGGGATGGACCTGTTTCCCACGATCATAGGAAAGCTATTTAGAAAGTTTCTGGAACCTTAACCCACAATCGTGGGAAGCACAGGGATTCCCATGATCGTGGGATCCCCAGCTCGAAGAATTTTTAAAACCCCTCATTCTTTCTTCTTTCTTCATCTTTTCACATTCTCTTACTCTAAATCCCGAAACCCACTCATCAATCTTGGTGTTTTCTCCACTTTTTCCATCGTTATTCACTCCCTTAACACTTATTTCACATTAACCACTCAAGAATCCAAGGATTTGGGAAGTTTTTCTCTCTTTCCCTCTCAAAAACGTGCTAATCTCTCTCTTGACTCTTTTGGCAGGCTTTTCTCCTTAAATGACTCCAAAGAAGCTTCTAGCCCATAAACTAACTGGCCAACTATGCCTTCAAGTCTCCGGAGAAGGCAAACGTGATATGGTAGCCACTTTTCATGCCCCATTCCCTATTTTTTCGAAAAAAGAAGGTATGAGATTTTGGGATTTTAAGGATAGAGAGTTATTGCCTCCTAGGTACTTTGATTTTAACCTATTAGAAACTCTAGGATTAAGGCGTAACATTGAAAGATTAGCTGCAAATATTGGTTGGGGTTATTTAATTCATTGTGATGTATTGACATACTCCATACTGACTATAAAATTTTTTAGTACTGTACGTTACAATACTAAAATGGACACATTCTGGTTTAGGATAGGTAGCCATGCATATAAGCTAGATTATATTGTCATTCGTGCTCTCTTTGAATTGTCTAACATCAAAGTTTTGGATGACCATGATGATTTTAATGTGGATGATTGTTGGAAGATCCTTATGGGTGAAAACATTTTTAACTTTAGGAATGCACCCAACACTTTGATTCGTAGCATCGATCACTTACTTCTTCACAAGTTTATGTGTCTAATTGTTTTTAACAAAACTGAAAGCAACAAGTGTTCGGCTAAGGAACTTTTCTTTCTTTGGTGCGTGGATCATAAAATTAAAGTGAATACCCCTTATCACATTTTTCGATCTATTGTGAGTTCCATTACTAAGAAAAGCTTATATTTTAGCACGACTTATGGTGTTAATGCTTTGGCTTTGTACTACAATCTTGATGTGGGTGGTGTATGCATAGCTAGACCTGATATGTTTGATGTACCTTATTTGAGATGCTCTAAAATTTTGGAGCCTCATCTATAGAACTCCAAAATTCTCAGACGCACATTACTATTAAGAACAGGAAGAGCAAGGATGCAGCCACTTCTCAACCATCCTCCTCTCAAGTGCTCCCCGAGCCCTGAGAAGAAGCAGTTAAAGACAAAACAACCATAGTAGCAGATGTCGACAAGTTCCAACAAAACCTCAGCCAAATGGTCAAAAACCAGCAATAAATGACACTGCAAATTAATGAGATTGGCACTTATATGAGACAAGTGCATAAGGAGCAACGGTACATCAAAAAGAAATTCCTCAAGCTCATCCAGATGAAGAATATTGAAGTCCCTTCCTCTATGCCTTCGCCACCACAATCTCCATGAAGCTTTCTTACCCTTTACGTTTTACGTTGTTTTATTTACCTTCTTAGTTTTTTACTTGCTTGTTTGTTTGATGTTGTATTTTCTGTTTTGGTTTCCTTTTGTAGTTATCTTGTCACATTGAGGACAATATGTTGTCCAAGTGTGGGGAGGTGACAGTTGCTTTGTCAATTGCTTTGCTTTAGTTTGTTTTAGTCATTGTTTGCATTTTGTTAATTAGGATGCATGTTTTAGGCATATTAGGTTATTGTTTTATGTTGTTTTATGTTAGCAATGGAACCACACTTAAGTCATTTTGATTTGTTCTGCATGCGATTCTATCATACTAGTTGAAATGAGATTGAATGCATGCTTGAAGTCGGGTCAGGGTATTTGAGTAAAGAGTGAACCATGTTGAGTGATGAAAAGTAGTTGGTTGCATAAGCTTACTCGAAATTTGACACTTAAGTAATGAGATAGTGTAGAGATGCATAATAAATTTTCATTTGAGTCAATGTGAGGATTGAGCCTAAATGACTCCATCTATAGTCATTTCATTTCCTTGTTTATGTGATGCTTCTTTAGGTAATTACCTTCAGAACTTGTTTTGAATCAATTTAAATCTACTGGATGCATGCTAGATAGAAATGATTTAAGGCCCTTTTTGTGTAAACCCTTGACTTAAATGACTTACCCTTCTTATTATCCCTTGTGAGCCTTTAACTCTTTTGTTTCTTGAAATACCCCATTTTAAAACCTTAAACCCCATTAGCTTACCTAATCACAAGTTTAATAGAGTGCTAAGTGATGCATTAGTTTGGATTTTTTTGCTACAAATTTTGTTTAGATAAGTTAAGTGATACTTTTACTCTTAGAGAACATTACATTTAGTTGCTATTTTGTTCATTGTTTCTTCACTATTATACAAAAAAAAGAAAGAATGTCTTAGTAGCATTAATAAGTACGGAGTAGTAATATATTTACATTTGTGTATCTCAGAAATATGTTTTGTTATCCCTTTGTTCATTTATTATTTAATGAATGCTTGTGTTAAATGCTTTACCCCTTTTAACCCACTTTAACCCTTACCACATTATACCCCGAAGCTAGTCCTTTTGATCTATTTATGCATGTAATCATTGTAGAGAAGAATTTGTGTATTAATAAGCCTCTGGTAGTGTAGTTTCGTATAGGGAGCTTAAGCGAAACACTAACCATCAAACACTTGAGAGAAATGAGTGAAACCGTGAGGAAGATTTATTTTGCGTTTACACTTATCTTTGAGTGATGGTGCCATAAGTTGAGTTTGCTTATGTACATTAATGAAAAGTAGTCATAATATGTGTAGTAGCTTGATATTTGAGTTAGCCAAACTTTGAGGGATTGCATGCTTTGATATTTTTGAAAATGAAGTGATGGAATTGATTAGTTGTGTTTGATTTTGCTTGAGGACAAGCAAAGATTTGAGTATGGGGAAGTTGATAGTTGTGCATTAGTGTGTGTTTTTTTCTAAGTATTTGGCATGTGTTTCTTGCATAACAGGTTGTTATTGTTATGTTTTAGGACTTATTTTTTGTGTTTTTGTTAGTTTGATCTTCATAGTTGTTCTTTTATGTTTAATGTTGGTTTAGGGTAAAAATTGATCATTTTGGTGTAGGAATAGAGGGTGGCCATCTTTATGATTGAGTTGGGGACCAAGAGAGGAAAAGAGAAGTGGAAGAGCTGTAGAACAAGAACCCAAGATCGTGGGATTCATGCTAATTCCCACAATTGTGGGAACTGGAGTCAAAAAAAGCACACGGGTTTCACTTATTTTTCAGGGTTTTATGACTTAATATAAGGGCACAAATCCCTAGGGCCAGAAAGGCGATGGGAGAACCTGCCTCCTTGAGCTACAAAACAGATTTAGAGCTTAAAGAGAGGTAGAGAATCAAGGTTTCCATTCCAAATTGGGCAAAGAGCACACCAATTCTAGATTTTCCAAATTTGGGCAAAGAAGGGGAGGAGCTTGCTTCATCAAGTTTTTATTCCTTTTTCTCTTCTAGCATCTTTATGATGGATTTTCTGATTTTTGGGGACGTTAACGACATTATGCGTAGCTGAGTTATTTGTAGAGATTAATTTTGAACTACTTGTTGAACTCTTACTTTGTTGATTTGAATGAATGATGCTTTTGATAAATGTTGAGCTTATACCTTGCAATATATTGAGAAATTAAGTTGGGTAAATTGTGTAGGTTGTATAATGAGAATTGGCACTCTATAGACCTACATTCATTAAGTTAATTAATTAGTTAGAGAGAGATCTTGGCTATTTAGTTGATTACCCATACTATAACTTCATAATTAGTTCAATTGGTGGACTGATTTTGTAGATTAAGAGATTGCTTATTCATTTCCATTTAATTTGGCTAGGGATAATTAATTACACCTTGAGAGAAGGTAGTTAATACATTAGGACATCTTAAGCAGGCACAATTCAATTAACAAGGTAGGAGGGAGATAAGATAGGGAAAGAGTGATCTCTAATTGTTAAATCTAGTACTCCAAGTTTCTGCACTTTTGCTTTATCATTTGTTCATTGTTAGTTGTTTGATTTAGTTTAATTTTTCAGTTTATGTTCATTAAAATTGGTTCTCAAACGGAGCAACCTGAATTAAGTAACATCTAAACACAATCTCTAAGGGATCGATATTTGTTCTTTACTACAAGTTACACCCATATACTTGCGGTTTTGAGCGTAAAACTAGGGAATTGGTTTTGTAATCAACAATTTTTTGCCCTGTTGCTAGGATTGTTTGTTTAGTTTATTGCTTAGTTTGGGTAACTTTGATTTGAGAGTGTTTGATACTTTTCCTTGTGTATTTGTAGGTGCATAAACATAAGGAGCACAAGAAGGTCCAACGAAGCTTTTGAAGAAGAATTTTTTGATATTACGAAACAAGAGAGGAGGTTAAGGAGAGCAAAGCACCAAGAAAATCTTCAAACAAATATGGCAAAAGAAGGAGAACAAGGAGGGACCGAGATAACATTGATGGATTTTATAAGGCCCGGATTTAGTCCACAAGGAGTTGCAAGGCCTACAGTCACAACAAACAATTTTGAAATCAAGACAACACTCCTGAACATACTCCAAAACAGTGTTCAATTATATGGGTTATCAACTGAAGATCCCAATGCCCACCTAGCAAACTTTTTGAAGATATGCGACACTTTTAGATTCCAAAGGATGTCTGATGATGCTATGAGGCTCAAATTATTTCCATTCACTTTGAGAGATCGAGCCAAGGCATCACTTAGAGCATCTCAGATTACTACATAGGAGCAAGTAGCCCAAGCCTTCGTTGCCAAGTACTTCCCATTGATAAAGACTATGCAAATCATCAAGGAAATTACAAACTTTCAGCAACATGATGGGGAGTCATTATATGAAGTTTGGGATAGGTTCAAAGAATTGCAAAGAAGCTGCGCACACCATAACCTTCTAAGGGAGTTGTTACTACAGATATTCTATAATGGTATGAATCAAACTATAAGAGGAACAACAGATGTAGCTGCTAGAGGTTCGTTGATAAGGAAAACCATTGAGGCAACTCATGATCTTTTGGAGGAGTTGGTAAGTAATAGTCACATGTGGTCAAACGAAAGGAGTAGGCAAGGCACGAAGGAACAAAAAGGCATGATTCCAATTGATTGCAAGCTCATATTGTCGCCCTCGCTAAGCAGTTGAATAATATGCAAGGAGCTTCTTCATCCACAGTCAAAGCCATACAGGTCCAATGTGAGTTATATGGACATGACAACCACTGCACATCAGAATGCTTCTTGTTAAGAGCTAATAGCACAGAACAGGTAAATTACTTGGGCCAACCATATCGAGGTAACAATCCATACTCTAACACTTATAATCTGGGGTGGAAAAACTACCCAAAATTTTCTTGAAGTAGTAACAATGAAGGTGGCCAAGCAAAACCACAAGGACCACTCGGATTTCAACAAAACCATCTTGGGTCTTTAGAGAGCAAAATGGACAAATTAATGGACGTATTGGGGTCCAAATTCTCAAGCCAAGAGGAAAGTCAAAGAAGGTAGGAAGAGAATCAAAAACGAATGTTTTCCAATTTGACCAAATCTTGAAGAACCATGCTTCCTCCATCCACAACTTGGAGGTTTAGGTAGGTCAACTTGCTACTGCTTTGTCTTCTAAAAATATAGGTAGCCTATCAAGCAACACTAAGGCCAACCCAAAGGAACAACTCAAAGCCATCACACTTTGGAGTGGCAAGCAACTGGAGGAGCTAAGTGTGGAAAAGGATGGTCAAACGAAGGAGAAAGGCAAAGAGATAGAAGAAGAGAAAGCAGAAGAGAGGCCATATGTACCACCACCACCCTACAAGCCAAAACTCCCGTATCCACAAAGGGTGAGACGACATCAGGTAGACACTCAATTTTCTAAGTTTATGGAGAAACTAAAGAAGCTTCAAATTAACTTACCATTAGTGGAAGCTGACAAGTGCATTATAATGCTAGACAAAATAAAATAACTAGACTATTACTGTAGTAGTGGTGAGTTTAGGTCTATCTCACAGGGAGTGTTATGAAATTAAATTAATTGATGTTTAGGTAATGGGGGTTTGGATTTAATAAGAAAATAAAATAAAATAAACCTAATGAAAACAAACTAAAGAAAACATAAGAAAAATGATAAAATTGGGGAACTCGGTAGGGATCCGGTTCTTTGGTTCAATCTCAGCTTATACCTTAATTAAGCATAATTCATTGATTTGTTGTTCTTTTATCTCTCTTAGCAATTATCGATCGTAGATTAACAACAA
>JANZXP010103553.1:0-7500 GCA_027576715.1 Erythroxylum flavicans
AATAGCTTCATAAAAGGAAATGAGATGTACATAATAAGGAAAGTGACATAGTTCAGATGATACTAAAAACCTTGAAGCAGAAGATCTGCCATGGAAGGCAAACAACGATTTCTATAAATACTGAAGATTTCTTTTTCAGTTTTGGTTTGCTCAGCAGGGACAATTTTGCCACATTCCTCTCAATGGTATGAATTAGGGCCATCTGGAACTAGTTTCCATGTCGACATTCCTTTATGAGATTAAACGTTAAACACCGGTGGGAAGATAGACATTAAAAAATAACAAAGATAGATAGTAAATCATCTTCAAATTACAACCATAAATACGACTCATACATCAAATGCATAATTAAGAACTAACAACAAACACCTAAAGGGTTTTAGTGAATAATCACTATAAGCATGAAGTCATATGAGGAATAAGTACTGGACAACGCAACTTTTCCGAGATCAAGTGCCCTAAATTAGGACAATAACACACAAATGAGGCGCAGTCTACATAATTTGAATTGTCTAAGAAAATACGCATGTGTTTCACAGGACTAGAGGAGAGCCCAAAGTCATATATGGCAAGCAAGATACATTTACATAAGTTGTAAAGTACGTAAAATCTAGAAACACGTAAGATACGAAAGTTTAGTAATAGTGAGGTAAACAAAATCATTATACACAAACAAATAACATGAAAATTAGAAAACATCATATGCAAAAGACAAAGAAATCAACTTTAGCACCAAAAAAAAACCTATGTACAGATCTACAGAAAGAACGTCCAAATCTACCATAGAAGGATAAAAATCACAACTTTTCTATTTAACAATGGTTAAATACTTGTATTCCTTGAAAACGTTGTGATGAGAGTCAAATGCAAACATCATAGAGCTACTACCTAAAAGTAGACTACAACTTGTGACAAACCCAGTTTGACAAACAAAGACTCGATCTCGTCAGTTAAAGATGTAGAAGAACTTGATAACCGTACATGAAAATACAGAAGATAATAAAAAAGAAGTGACAAGAATACCGACCGTGTTTTGATGAAGTGAATGGCTTTGTTATATGAGAAAGGCATTGGCGATTGGTGGTATGTAAGAGAGATTTTTGTTGATTCGGAAGGCTGCTTGAACGAGAATGCTAAGAAGGCTTTTATGTTGTGTTTATTTAAAAACTGAATACAAAACAATGTTGTTTTTGTAGTGAAGGTAAACGACATCTTTTATTGTTTACTGTAGTTATTTGAAAGTATTCTTAATTTATTTGCTACGATTTGTTGTATTTAGTCGATAATTGTCAGATGGAGTAACTAATAGATTGTTCGTTGCTAAAGGCTGACGGTTCATAAATAATTTTAAATAAATTTATTTTCTTATACTAAATAAAAAATAATTTGAATTAAAAATTAAATGAGTGATTTCAAAACTATTAGGAAATTAATAGGTTGACTGTTGAAATAAAATAAGATTGTATTCAAATTATACATTTTCATTAATATAATTTCAAAAAACTTATTTGAATAAATAAACATTTTAATTTTTTTAATTAATATATGAAGACATTGTAATACAATTATAAAACAATTTGTAACAAATAATATTTAAATATTAGTCATTCCGATCCCAAAAATTACCAATCCCAAAAATTAAGCAAATGAAGAATAATTGCATATATAATTGAGTAGATTAAATTTTGTTTTTGTTATTGGTAATAGGAAAAACTAATATAAAATAGTTGGGCATTAGCGACGTTTATGAAAATTTGTAGCGAAATCATTAAGATTAGGCGACGATTTAAAAGATTAGTAGGGAAATGTAGTATATTTATGTCGATTTATATTTTTCGTCGCTAAAGATGTCCTTTTGCAACAAATATGGTATCGTCGTAACTATTTCGTTTTTACCTTATGCCAAACCTTTTTGCAAAGATTTTTATATATTGTAGCTAAAGGTTTGGCTTTTAACTACGATTAATAATTCCGTCACGAAATGTTGCAACGTTAAAACAAATTTAGGTGGGACAACAAACGATGTCGTCCCAATATTATTTTTAACCACCCGGAAATGTTGTGTATTTGGTTGTGTGAAATGTGATGCTCACAACGTGTTCGATGAAAGTCCTCACCAAACATATTGTGAGTAGTAGTAGTATTATAGTTGTGAGTAGTATTATTATAATAATTATTATTATTATTGCTATTAGTATTAATATTTTTATTATAATTATTAATATTATTGTTATAATTATAATAATAATTATTATTATTGTATTTATTATTAATAGTATTATTGTTATTATTTAGGTTATAATTTTAATTTTTATTATTGGTTTTATTGTAATTGTCGTTATTATTAATTTTTTATTATTATTTTAAATTATTGTTATTATTATTATTATTATAAGTATTATTGTTATAAATTTAAATTTAAATTTAATTATTATTATTAGTAGTAGAAGTATTATGTTTGTTATTTGTTATTAGTATTATTATTATTATTATTATTATTATTATTATTATTATTAGTAGTAGTAGTAGTAGTAGTAGTAGTAGTAGTAGTAGTAATAGTAGTACTACTACTACTACTATTATGATGTTGATGATGATGATGATGGAGATCAAGCATCATAAGTGGCTTCAGGCAAGATAGAAGGATTGGGACATGGACGTGTGATAAAGCTCGAGCTATAAGAAGAAACACTTAATCAAGCTCAACAAAGTGATATTAGGGAAAAAGCTCCTTTGAAGAATCTTGGAGATCCAATGACAAGGTTGTGGGCTAAGCGTGCTAAAGAGGCTCTTAACAATTTGATAGTGGATCAATATGCAAGAGAAGAAGGCTAAACACTTGGGAACATGTCACTAAGGTTTATAATGATGATTAAAGGCTTGGAGCAATATGTTGGACTTGTTGAAGAAGGCCAGACCTGATGCACAACTTGGAACAACTCATTTGTTACAATTAGGTTGTTTTGAGCATCTTTGAGCCAATTGCTTAGCCTTCTTATTTTATTTAGTTTGAACTTCTATTTATGCTATTTATGACTTAAATAAGTGGATTCTAACCTTAAAAAAGTCTAGTTACATTTTTTGATTTTTTGGGGCCTAATCAGCTTGTTTTAAGCTTATTTGTTAGGAATTTTGTTCTTTTAAACTAGAATGGGACAAAACCCAATTCTTAACCTTATAAAAGTCGTCCAAGTTATTAAAATTAGTATAAATACTCTTTATTTTGTGTATTGTAGGTAGACTTCATTCATTCAATATTCAGAAAACAAATTCAGTGTTCTTTTGCATTACTTTAAAAAAATCCTTCCTTGGTGTTCTTTAAAGACTTGGTTTTCATTTAAGCAAGTGCTTATGAAGATCAAACCCATTCCTTATCACCCCCAATCCTTCCTAAATTCTGTGGGTGTGGCAGAAATACTTTCTAAGTTGCCTTTGTCATTCTTGTGCAATATTTAATATTCCTTGGATCCTGGATTCATGATTTGTTCTTCATCCAATATGAGGTGAAGAGCTTATCAATTTTTGGTATCATATCCATCTCTATTACCAAGGTTTGAATTAATTTGTGTCCTTTCTTTCTGTTTAATTTCATATCTTTTAAAAGTTTTTGAGTTTTCTTGATTTTTTTTGGAATTTTGAATCTGTTTTCTTGAGTCTTTGCGTTTTCCTTCTTGTTTTTATTATTCCATATTTTTCTTGTGTTTTTTGTCTGTTTCTTTCATTTCTTGTGTTGGATAAATTTGATCTTTGTCATTTTGATCTTCTTGATCTTTACTGATTCTAAACTTGTGCATTCAAATAATTGAGTTTGGCTTGATCTTTAAAGTTCTTGATGAATCTTTTGAATCCTGCAATTCTCACTTTGAATCTTGTTCTTGATTATGATTTTCTTTAAGTTTCTTATTGTTCAAAAGTTATAAAAAAAAGAGTGACAAAAAATGTCCCAAAAAAAAGAAAAATAAAAGAGATAGAAAAGAAATAGATCTAGTTAAAGTTCTTGATAATGTCAACAAAATAACTTATAAACTTGTTCAAACTCATTCAAATCTGTGTTATTCCTTCTTGCACACGTCAATTACTTCTTTTTACAATCCAAACACATTTCTTGCATCCTTTTATGATCTAAATAGGTCAATTGCATCCTTGGTTTACCTAAAAATGTCACTTACATTCTTTCTTTGATAGAACACATAAATCACATTCTGGTGGTTGTGATTAAAGTTGTAGGGGTTCCTAAAGTCTCCAAAAATCCAAATTGCTAACTTCGCTTTTCTTTGACCTCTTTATTGGGTATTCTTTTTTTCCTTACATCAATTTTTCTCTTGGGAGTGGTAATTGAAAAGGTAAAGGTTGGAACTTGCTCTTCTTGGAAGAAAAGTTTAGTCTACAAAGAACTCTAGAGTAAGGATATTAAGAGGTGAGTTGTGAGTGATTTAGTGAGCAAACATGTGAGGGAGAGACTGTTTTCATCATCTTCTAGTAAGGATAAGGAGGTGGTTGAAGGAGGAGAGTGGGAGATTAATCCATTGGTAGTAAAATCACAATAACAAACATTTAAGAGGATGTTTAAGGAGATGGAGAACATAAGGCAGAGGTTGGCAGAAATGTCTTTGAAGTTTAATTCTTAATCCAACCTAAAGGAGAGGACACCTAAAGCTCAAAACACCTATTATGATTTTGAGGATGATGACGACCAACTTAGTACCTTTGAAGAAGTTGGGAATTATAAAGGGAATAGAGGTGGTCGAGGTAGAGGGAGAATGGGTAGAAACTTTAGAGGAAGACTTGCGTATAGGAATGAAAGGGGAGTAGAGGCTAGAGTGGACAGCAACATCAGTAGTATTAAGATGAAGATACCTGTCTTTGTTGGAAAGATGGATCCAGATATATATCTAGAGCGGGAATGGAAGGTTGAGTTAGTGTTTGAATACCATAATTTTTCTAATGAGAAGAAGGTTAATTGGTAGCCTCTGAGTTTGGTGATTACGCAGTTACTTGGTGGGATCAACAGATTGTGTCTAGGAGGAGAAACCGAGAACCACCAATTAGATCTTGTGAGGAGATGAAAACCATAATACTGAGGACATTTATACCAAGCTCATATTATAGAGAGCTTTTCTAAAGACTACAGAATCTGACCCAAAGAAACAAAACCGTGGAGGAATACTATAAGGAAATAGAGGTGGCAATGGCACAAGCAAACATAGAAAAAGATAGAGAAGCTATGATGGCTCGGTTTTTTTGTGCTCTCAAAATTGAAATTGCCTATTTAGTGGGGCGACATCATTATGTGGAGTTAGAAGATGCTCTACACATGGCTATGAAAGTTGAAAGACAACTTAAAAAGAAGTATACTAACTGTGTAAGTGTTTCTAGTGAAGGAACTGCATCTTGGAGTAAACAATGGAGTAAAAAGGAAAATAAAGCTCTAAATAGCAGGTTTGAAACTCCTAAGCCTAAAACAACACAAGGAGAAAGAAGTAAGGTTGAATCCTCTTCAAATTCAAGGAGTAAAGATATCAAGTGTTTTCGCTGTACAGGAAGAGGTCACATTGCATCTCAATGCTTGAACAAGAGGTTAATGAAAATTTGAAATGGGGAGTATGTGTTTGAAAGTGAAGAAGAGGGATATGTAGACATGCCTGAATTAGAAGATATTGACCAAAGTGAAGAGGTTGAGATAGAGCAACCAATGGAGGGAAAGTCATTGGTAACTATAATGGACTTAAGCATTCATATTAGAGAAGATGACGATGAAGTGGAACAATAAAGAGAGAATCTATTCCATACAAGATGTGTTATCAATGATCAGATTTGTAGCCTTATAATTGATGGACAGAGCTGTATGAATGTGACAAGTGTTGAATTGGTTCAAAAAATGGAGTTAAAAACTATCAAACATCCTACGCCTTACAATCTGAAATGGCTTAATGAATCAGGCGAGGTGAAGATATCTAAGCGAATGTTAGTTGCATTTAAGATTGGGGAGGTATAACGATGAGGTTTTATGTGATATGGTGCCTATGCAAGCTGGACATATATTGTAAGGGCGTCCATGATAGTTTGATTGATGAGCAATCCATGATGGGTATAAGAATCGTTATTCATTCACCATAGATGGTGTGAAATACACTCTTGCTCCTCTTTCACTAAAATAAGTTTATAAAGATCAATTGAAAATTCATAACAGAGAACAAGCGAGGTTGAGTGAAAAGAGTGGTAATAAAAGAGTGCAAACACCAGTGGAAATATCAAACACATTAGGAAAAACTTCTCCAAGAGCTAAATACGAGGGAAAAGGCACGAGCATAGTTGCGAGAGTGGGGGATGTGAGAGATGCGTTCTTGGCCAAGCGCTAGATACTACTTTTTCTGTACAAAGAAGCTTATTTATCCCATGAGTACCTTACAAACCATGATTTTCCAAGTGTTATTATTTTTACTTTATAGGTTTATGATATTTCTACTTTGTAGGCTTATGATGATCTATTATAAGAAGATATGCAAAGTGGATTACCACCTAAACGTGGAATATAGCATCAAATTGATCTTATACTAGGTGCACAATTGTCGAACCGACCAGCATATAGAACAAATCCAGAGGAGACCAAAGAAATTCAGAGGCAAGTGGAGGAATCGCTAGAAAAAGTTATGTATATGAGAGCCTTAGTCCATGTTCAATTCCAATCCTATTAGTGCCTAAAAAAGATGGATCACGAGTGTGTGGACTGCCGCGCCATCAACAAAATCACTGTAAAGTATCGTTACCCTATCCCTAGGTTAGTTGATATGCTTGATGAGTTTTATGGTGCATGTTTATTTTCCAAATTTGATTTGAAATCTGGTTACCCTCAAATTAGGATTAGAGAATGAGATGAATGGAAAATAGCATTTAAAACTAAATATGGACTGTCTGAATGGTTGGTAATTCCTTTTGGTTTAACAAATGCACCAACACTTTTATGAGGCTTATGAATCATGTATTGTGTGAATTTCTTGGAAAATTTATGGTTGTTTACTTTGATGATATTTTGCTTTATAGTAAATTACTTGATGAACATGTAGAATATCTGAATAAAGTGTTGCATATGCTTAGAGAAGAGAAATTGTATGTTAATTTGAAAAGTGTTCTTTTTGCACTAAACAGGTTATGATTTTGGGTTATGTGATGAGTGCAGAGGGTATAGAAGTAGATGAAGAAAAGTTATAGGCAATTAAAGTATGGCCTACCCCTAGGACAAGTAGTGATGTTAGGAGTTTTCATGGTTTGGCTAGTTTCTATAGACAGTTTGTAAAGGATTTTAGCTCCATTGTTGCACCATTCACTAAGATAGTTAAAAAGAGCGTAGGATTTAAGTGGGGGATGAGTAAAATAGGGCGTTTAACTTGTTGAAGGAGAAACTTAGCACAACACCTATCTTAGCTTTACCTAACTTTGTCAATACCTTGAAATTGAGTGTGATGCGAGTGGGGTTGGAATAAGAGTTGTCTTGATGTAAGA
>JANZXP010103553.1:12500-19638 GCA_027576715.1 Erythroxylum flavicans
ACCTCTCTTTGATATAAGTCTTGTTTAGTTGTAAAAGCTAGCTTAATTTTATGGCTAACATTTAAATAGAAATTGTGAATAATGGATAAACTCTTATTTATGAATTTACCTTCAACTAGCTACTTTTTATTCCTTGAACCATATGAAAGCCTTAACCACCTCCTTTTTAACTATTCTTTTCTTCAATCCAAGTGGAAATCTATGCGACTCATTTTCAATATTCACTAGACATGTCATTGGCAAGGCTCTTTACTTTAGATTATATCTTATAGTAATAGGAACTAGGAAGTAGGAAACTTGATTTAGTTGACACTTAGCTATTTTGTTTATTACATATAGAAAGAAAGAACTAACATGAATTCTAATAAACAAAACAAAAATTTGCAAGAACTCTTACACAAGATAGTTCAATGGATAAGAGAAACTAAATGGATCAAAAAGTGAGTTATCAACCAAGTCAAGCATCTAACTAAGACCTATATAACTAATTGTGTATTGTCTTTCTTGCAGGTCATGTTCTGTGTTGAAGAGTGTCAATAACTGGTCCTAGTAGATTTAGAAAAATCAATTCTAGATACCCACACAAACTTGGTCCCTGGAGATTAGTTCTTAATTTTTCTTTCAACCCATATCTTTTTTAGTTTACTTTATAAGCATTATTTCAAAGAGAAACTTCTATAGATATGTCTATAATTGCCATAAATAACATTTCACATGATGATAATTGAAAGAGTTATTACCATCTGAGAAAGACCTTTAAGAGCATAATTTTTTTAGTTAGAGGATATGGGTTATATAATGCTTTCTTTTCGACATGTGAGGGTTAGTTTTCTTTATGTGATAATGGATCCTAACAAATGGTTTGACATATGCTATGCTCTTTTAATGAAAATATGACCTATGGTGATTTAGAGAAAATGTCATGCTTCTTTGTTTCTTATAAGGGCTATATTAAATAGGATTTGTAGTTCTCTTTGTGTGATAATAGAGCCTAATAAATGATTAGCATATGATATGCTCTTTTCATGAAAATATGACCCATGGTGATTTAGAGAAAATGTGATGCTTTTTTGTTTCTCATAAGGACTAATATTAAATGGGAGCAAGTATCATGCCTTTATGCTTATAAAGAACTATAATGATTGTGATTTTTTTTCATACCATTTTAATGAGAAAAAGGCCTATATAAATGAGAAGTAAGTTGTAAGTTCTTTCGAAATGACCTTGCATAAAAATTGTGCCTATTTTTGCCTTGAGTTTTATACCCTCTAGGTTTAGAATGTGATCTATACATGAATTTCCTTTTTCTTGGGACTTAGAGGATGATAGATGGGCACTTTTTTTTAACATTTAAAAAATGCAATATGATCATATGAAGATTCAGACATAGTCTCATCATATAATTGTCTGGCCCTTAGGCATTCTTTAATGCAATTCCTTAAGTGAAAATAATTCCATACCTATCATTAAAGTTGTTTTAAGCTAAAAAATAAACACTAGATATGCATGAAACCAATTCCATATCTCATAGGAGGTTTAAAAATAAACACTTAATGTGTATGAAAAAATGGTTATGAAAAAAATCCAATTAAAGTTAATTGTGGTCTTTGTCCACAAAAAATGGTTTTGCATAATAATGTTTTTTGCATAATAATGGTTATGATATTGTGAAAATTTTATATGCTGTCTTTGTCCATATGTGATATTGAGAAAAATGGTTATGATCAAATTAAGGTTAATTGTACTTTTTAAAGCAGAGATAGAGGCTTCAATGGCTTAAGCAATATTATAAGTTGTAGAATATGAAAACATTAACAGCTAATTGTTTATTATCTTTCTTGTAGGCTGTGTTTTATGTTGAAGAGCGTCGATAATTGTCCAACCTCATCTGTCTTCTTTATAGTTTGTGATTGTCCTTCTATTAAGGTAAGTTGTTTAACTAAGTAATGTCTACAATGTGATTGGTTTTGTATTGTTCTTTGCAATTTTACCTCTAACAATGATTGATGAGATTTTAGGCTAGAGTTTAATAGTGTAAGTATTTATGTTTGGGAATTTTTTTAAAATTGAAACATAAAGACTTGAACTTCAATGTGATTAATTCAAACTTATTATTAGCGTAAAAAATTCACGTAATTGACATAACAATTCTTTGCATAATAAACCCCTAGGATGGTATATAGGCTAGAAACCTGTGATGTAGCTCCCATGAGGCTTATCGGTGAAAAATTCCACAAGTCTAGGAGTTACAACGAGAACTTGCTTTCTTGATTCATATGGTTTAACAATGCCACATACCATAGTTCTTGTTTAAAATCAAAATTTGGAAATGAATTTGTAGGAGAATAATTTAAGATAAAGACTTGAACTTCAATATGATTGCTCAATCTAGTGTTGGAATTAATATATATAAGCAAAAAGTGTGCTTTTGATCTTTTTGGGAAAATTTTTGCGCTTTTGATCTTTTTGGGAAAATGTGCTTTTTACTTCTTAATGTCACTTCTTACAAGATATTGATTGGCAGATTGCTTTATTTGACTAATACTCACATATGTTGTCCATCAATTAAGTTAACATATCGATAAGCCAAGTACAATTCATTTGTAGGTTACTTATAGGGTATTAAGATATATTAAGGATAATAAAGATCAAAGCGTTATCTTTCCTAAAAAAATTCTTCTATGAAATTGTAAGGTTCTTATTACTTAGAATGTGGTGATTGTCCAATCATTAAGGTGGAATTAGTTGTAATTCAGTTTTCTAATTGTGAAATCATATGGTGGGATAGGTTGGTTTTAATTTATAGGGGAAATGGTCAGAGACCTGTCAAAACTTAGGGGAAATAAAGAATCTAATGATGTGTAAAGTAAAGATTAAATGTTCTATAAGATTAATATGGATACTACCATAATGATTATTATATCTAACTTTGAAATCACTTTTTTACATAACAGTTTTGCATAAATGAGAAATATTGATAGATCTTGGATGTATAAACGATTAACACCCATTGGTTTCATTAATCCTGAGTTTGTTGAGGGAGTTGAAGCTTTTATTCACTATGCATATTCTCAACTTGCATATATGGATGGTCCAAGGATTAGATGTTCATATCAAAAGGGAAAACATATTCGTTTTCTTTCTATTGATGAAGTGAATCTCCATTTATTAAGAAAAGAGTTTGTTCCAAATTATTGTGAGTGGACTCGATATAGAGAGTCATTAATTTGTAGCACCTCAAGGGGTAATGAAGTAAACTCGTCAATAAATATGGAAGGGTTTGAAGGAGGGACTGGATTTATAACGAATAATGTGGGTACAATTGAAAATCCTTACATCTAAATAGTTTATAATGCAGCTGGTTCTACGTTTCAAGAAAATATAGAAAATCTTGAAGAAGATTCAAACCCACATGTAAAAAAGATTTTTGACTTCCTAAAATTAGTTGACCAAGAATTATGGCCAAATTATGAGACCATGACTCAATTATCTTCAATTGCTCGAATATTGAACATAAAATTTGAAGGGCATATTTCTGATCGAAGTTTTAATAAAATTCTTGCTTAGTATAATGAATCATTGCCTCTTGATCATACAATGGTTAATAATTTTTACAATATGAAGAAAATTACTAGGGGTTTTGATTTGTCAATTGAAAAAATTGATTATTACAAATTAGGATGTATTTTGTTCTGGGGAGATAATATGGAATTGTAAGAGTGTAAATTTTTTGGTCAATTTATGTTCAAACCTAGAAAGCATACTATGAAATAGAAATTAGTCACAACAACAAAATAAGGAAGTTTTAGACCCTTATATTTAGACACATTTAATAAGTGTCTAAAATAATATAAAAATTGGTAAAATTTTTAGACATTTAGTTAAGATAGTAAAGATGGTCTAAAAAATATGCTAAAAAAGTGTCCAAAATTATTATGAAATTTTTTTTAACTAACTAAAAAGTAACTGCTTTGGCCATGTCGACGTGGCTCATTTCTAATTACATACACGTCCATTCACTAATTGATTAGTTGGCGAAAATGGTTTCATAAAATCTATGTTTTACTTATAAAATTTGTTCACTCCGTTTAAATTTAATATTTGATGTAAATACAACATCTGGTGCGAAAAGTCAAAACTATTATTAAAATTTTGGACACCATCGTTGCTAACGTGAGCTGGGGAGGCAAACTCATGTTCCATTTTTAGAACTCCTCTGTTAACTTCTCTGCGACGGCGTCGGTCGCTCCTTGTTGAGGCAACTGTCACTCCAACCTAGGCCATAGGAAGCAAAACATGAGCAAGGAGTGGCGGTTGGAGACAATCGTAGAAGCAGAGAGGCACGACGGAGCTAAAACTTTCCTTCCTCTCTCTCGCTGAACCAGAAATTAGGAATAAGAGGAAAAGAAGATAGTCAAGGTACTGAAGTTTTTTTAAATTGATTTAAGCCATTCTTTTGCGATTTTTGATTCAGGTCCGTTTCTTCATTCTCGATATCGGAGGTCTTAGCATTTGATTTGGATTCTAAATATAGAGTGGTGAAATTTTCAGGATCCTAGGAGAGAGACAATATCTCGTTCGAATGCTACTAGCCGGATGCGCAGGAGACCAGCTGCCGGCGACTCTAGCTCTTTGCGAGCTGTTGAAACTTTCGGAGGAGGTTTGAGTTTTTCATTTTTTTAATCTATTTTAATTGCTTTCTTCTTTTAAGTTGTTAATCTAAATCTATAAAAGTTGGGTCAAAGGGAGTGCCGAAGTGAAAATTTTTGTTGGAATAAGAGGAAAAGGAGACCAGCTGCAGGCGACGCAGGAGACCAGCTGCCGGAGGAGGTTTGAGTTTTTCATTTTTTAAATCTATTTTAATTGCTTTCTTCTTTTAAGTTGTTAATCTAAATCTATAAAAGTTGGGTCAACGGACTGCCGAAGTGAAAATTTTGCTATAAATAAGGTTTTATAATCACAGATTTTCACATTTTGTTTGGTTATCTTTTTGTTTTTCAGATACTAGGTCTCTTTGATTGGTCTGGATGCATTCCACTGATACCAGAGGCTCAAATTTTGCCTAGCTTTCCTATGAATTCAGGTTAGCGATTTAATTAACAAATGGAATTATGAGTAAATAATAATAATGGAAAATTTGATCAGACTTAATTTAATTTAATTTGAAGTCAATGAATCAACTCATATATGAAACCATTAACTGGAAAGAAGCTCGCTATTTATGTGCAAAGGTTCTTAACTCGTTTCTCTAAATTCGTCTTCAAAGAAGCTATCCATATACACTATTCATATTATACTGCTATCATTACATTCATAATCAGATAATTAATATTATATGTGTTTGTTTTTCTTTTTTTAGGAGGATGTCTATTATCCCCATTCAAGCCTTCAAGACTTTATCTGGGATGGTCTGTTATGTACTGTCAGAACCTTTACTCACTCGTTGGCCACTATATTTTCTCCACAATTGGGTGTTGAGAAAATGGAGCTCCATAGGTTACATGAAGCTGTTAATGTAATACTCTCCATGCTGGTAAGTTGGTGATTTCCATTATCAGTATACGTTTCTGAATCTGTTCTTGGTATATCAATGATAGAGCTCCACTATATACTCTTCCTAATTTGTATTAAAAAAAATAGAACTGTTAAACTAAGTCGAGGTGATGATGTTCCTTTTTAGTTTATGATCTTATTTTGGAGTTATTTATCTTTTAGTTATGATTCAGCTCTGTATTTTTTACAGGAAATAATTAAAGGTCTTCCCAGGAGGTTAAAGATTGTTGATCTCTCTGCGGTATGATTCATGCATGTGCTTACTTATTAGAATTCTTTCATGCTTCTGCTTAAAGCAATAGGCATATACAAAAAATTCATAGTTTTATCATATGTAATTGTGGTATGATAACTTTTCAGGACTTTCAGCTATATGATTCAATATGGTTAAGCAGAACATGTTAATACTTACTGACCATTTCTCAAAAGCAACTTACATAGGCTACTTCATCCTACTGCAAACCCTCTTCAATTCTTTGTCCTTTCAAATAATGCAGCTATCTCTTGCTACCTCGGATTAACTACTGATCCATTTTCTATTGAAGTTATAGAATGAATAGCTTGCTTCATTTTCTTAAAAGGTTCATCTTTGCACCATTTCTTTACTGAACTCTTTTTTCTTAGTTTGTTTTTAATTTGCGTAAAGAGAAAGCTAAATATAGAAATCTCCATAGGGTGGTTTTGGTTTTCACTAGAAATTCAAGAATGGAATAAGATAAATCCATTTTGCTTTGAGAAATGTAGAAGCAGAGAGTAATTAGTGAGTAGAGAGGTTTTTAGAGTATTGAATAAAGTTGGAAAGAGAAATGATTGCTTGTTGCTTCAACATGAAGCTGCGGATATTGTTCAATGTATAGCATCTGTTTAAATATTGTTCAATGTACAACATGCTGTGTGTTCTCAATGTTTGCTGATCAGAAATTTATACATTTTCCTAAAACAAAAATGATTATTCTTTCTTTCACTCTTTCCAAATTGTCACACCATTCTATGCCTTGGTTTGTTGCAGCACTGGCTGTTCTGTTAGACTTCCTCCTACAAGTTACAGCTTTTGTTGCATTAATAGTTTTTCACTTCTTGAGGGCAGAGGATAAAAGGGTTGATTGCTTTACATGTCTAAAGGTTAATTACTTCAACAAGTACGAATTCTGATAAAGGTATAACTATACTTTCCTAGTTTTATTGTCTTGATTCTTTAAATGCTTGATAATCTATTTTGTTAATTAAACCAATTATCAATTTTGATTGGAAATATTTAATGTGAAACTAGGCACTTCTGGGGGATTACTGGCTCCTTATATGAAGGTCTCAAATCCTATCCTTAACTGAACCCCTGTGATGCAAAATGTAGTTGAATGTGTAGTAAAGATAATCCCGTGGCAAAAAGCTAAAGATTTTCTCTCGAGATTGATAATGCATTCATATATGATTCTCTCTACTTTTCTTGATTGCAGTCTTCTTTTCCAATATCATTGTATTTCTAATCATGTTGGCATTTATTTTGGTTTGGAACAACAAGTAGTTCTTCCAAAGGACTCTTTATCTTCAGGTCCATTTTCCATTTTCCATAACATAAGAGTGCTAC
>JANZXP010103563.1:0-19638 GCA_027576715.1 Erythroxylum flavicans
GGTCGCTAGGCAAAATAGCCCATTGACACGATCACTTGGCACCTTCGGTGGGCAAAACAAACCTTGGCATGGTTGCTAGGCACCCTCGGTGGGAAAAACCAGCCAGTTGGGCACCTTCAGTGGGTAAAATAGCCTGTTGGCACTGCCACTAGGCCCTTTTAGTGGGAAAAACAGTCCATTGGAACCTTCTGTGGGTAAAACAGCACGTTGACACGGTCGCTAGGCACCTTCGATAGGTAAAATAGCCCATTGGAACACTTATTTGGCACTTTGATGGGCAAAACAGCCCATTGGCATGGTTGTTACGTACCCTCGATGGGAAAAACAGCCCGTTGGGCACCTTTAGTGGGTAAAATAGTCTGTTGTCACAGTCGCCGGCCACCTTCGGCGGGTAAAACAACTGGTTGGAACAATCATTAGTCACCTTCGGTGGGTAAAACAACTGGTTGGAATAATCATTAGTCACCTTCGGTGGGAAAATAGCCTATTATAACGGTCCCTAGGCACCCTTTGTGGGAAAAACAGCCTGTTGGCACAGTTGCTAGGCACCTTCTGTGGGAAAAACAACCAGTTGGGTACCTTCGGTGGGAAAAACAATCTGTTGACACGATCACTAGGCACTTTCGGTTGGCAAAACAACCCGTTGGAACGACCTTTAGACCTCTTTGAGGGGGAAAACAGCCCAATGGGCACCTTCGGCGGGCAAAACAACCCATTGGCGTGGTCGCTAGGCATCTTCGGTGGGAAAAATAATCCATTGGGCACCTTCAATGGGTAAAACTACCCGTTGGCATGGTTGTTAGGCACCTTTGGCTGAAAAAATAGCCCGTTGGTATAGTTTCTAGCCACCCTTGATGGCAAGAACAGCATGTTGGGCACCTTGGGTGGGTTAAACTGCCTATTAGGAAGGTTAACAAGCACCTTCTATGGGAAAAATAGCCGGCTGGGCATCTTTCTTGGGGAAAACAACCAATTCGGACGGTCATTAGGAAACTTTGGTGGGAAAATAGCCCATTGGCACACCTTTAGTGGGTAAAACAGTCTGTTGGCACAATCACTGGGCATATTTGGTGGAAAAAATGGCCCATTGTTGCACCTTCTGTAGGCAAAATAGACCATTGGCGCACCTTTGGTGGGCAAAACAGCCCATTGGTACAATCGCTAGGCACCTTCGGTAGGAAAAATAGCCCGTTGGGCACCTTTAGTGGGTAAAATAGCCTGTTGGCACAATTTCTAGGCACCATTGGTGGGCAAAACAACCCGTTGGCACGACAACTAAGCCCCTTTGAGGGGAAAAACAACACCTTGGGCACCTTTCATAGGCAAAATAACCCGTTGGAAGGTCGCTGGGCACCTTCTGTGGAAAAAATAGCCTGTTGGGCACCTTGGTGGGTAAAATAACCCATTGACACGGTCTCCAAGTACTTCTAGTGGGAAAAATAGCCAGTTGGGCACCTTCAGTGAAAAGCACGTTCGTATGGTTGCTAGGAACCTTTGGTGGGCAAAAGAGCCCGCTAGCATAGTCACAAGGCACCCTCGATTGGCGAAACCCCCATTGGCATAGTCGCTAGGCAACCTCGATGGGCAAAACTCCCTACAGGCACAGTCGCTAGGCACCTTGGGTGGGCAAAACAGCCCGTTGGCACAGTCACTGGGCACCTTCAATGTGCAAAATAACCCGTTGGCACGTTTGCTAGGTACCTTTGGTGGGAAAAAAGTCAGTTGGGCACCTTTGGTTGGCAAAATAGCCCGTTGGTATAATAAGTAGGCACCTTTTGTGTGAAAAACAGCCCGGTGGCACGGTCACTATGCCACTTTGCTGGGAAAAACAACCCATTGGGCACCTTTGGTGGGCAAAACAGTCCATTGGCAAGGACACTAGGCACCTATATTGGGAAAAACAATCCGTTGGCGCACCTTTGGAGGGCAAAACAGTTCATTGACACGGTTGCTAGGCACCTCGTCTGTGCAAATCAACCCATTGGTGTAGGTGGGTAAAACAGCCCATTGGCTCAGTCGTTAGGCACTTTTGGTAGGCAAAATGGCCTATTGGCAAGGTCACTAGGCACCTTTGGTGAGAAAAACAGTCTGTTGCCCACCTTCAGTGGGCAAAATAGCCCACTGGCATGGTTACTGGCAACTTCAGTTGGAAAAATGGCCTATTGGCACACCATCGGTGCGCACAACAGTTCGTTGGCCCAATCACTGGGCACATTCAGTGGAAAAAATGACCTATTGACACACCTTTGGTGGGAAAAACGACCCAATGGGCACCTTCGGTGGGCAGAACAGCCCATTGGCACAGTCATTGGGCATCTTTGATGGGAAAAATAGCCCGTCGGCATACCTTCTGTGGGCAAAATTGTCTATTGGCACTGTCGCTAGGCACCGATCGGTAGGCAGAAAACTCGTTGGGCAACTTTGGTGGGTAAAACAGCCCGTTGTAATGATCGCTAGGCACTTTCAGTGGGCAAAACAGCCCGTTGACACGATTGTTAGGCACCTTTAAAGGGCAAAATACCTCTTTGGCACAGTCGCTAGGGGTCTTTGGTGGGAAAAACAGTCTGTTGGGCACCTTCGGTGTATATAGAACAGCTTGTTGTCACCACCGCTAGGTCCCTTCGATGGGAAAAACAACCCATTGGGCACCTTTCGTGGCCAAAACAGCCCGTTGGCATAGTCGCTAGGCACCTTTGATGGGAAAAACATTCAGTTAGGCACCTTCTGTGGGCAAAACAGTACGTTGGGCACTTTGGTGTATAAAACAGCCCATTGGGCATTTCAATGGGTAAAGCAGTTCATTGACACAGTCACTAGCCACCTTCGATGGGCAAAACAGTTCATTGACACAGTCACTAGCCACCTTCAATGGGTAAAATAGCTCGTTGGAACAATCGCTAGTCATCTTCGATGGGAAAACAACCCTTTGGAACGATCGTTAGTCACCTTTGGTGGGCAAAACAGCCCTTTGGCACGATCGCAAGGCACCCTCGACAGGCAAAACTCCACGTAGGCACAGTCGCTAGGCACATTGGATGGGCAAAATAGTCTGTTGTCATAGTTGCTAAGAACCTTCTGTGGGCAAAACAACCCGTTGACATGTTCGCTCGGCACCTTTGTTGGAAAAATAGCCAGTTGGCCACCTTTGGTGGTAGGGTGACCAAGTAACTTTGGTGGGAAAAATAGTCTGTTGGGCATCTTCAATGGGCAAAATGGCCCATTTGCAGAGTCGCTAGGTGCCTTTGATGGGGAAAACAACCTGTTGGCATGATTGCTAGGAACCTTTGGCATATAAAAGAGCCTGTTGGCACAATTGCTAGGCACCTTCAACGGATAAAACCACCAATTGACTCATTTTTGGTGTGAAAAATAACCTGTTGGCACAGTCGCTTGGCTAAATAGCCCGTTGACATGGCCGCTTGTTACCTTCGGTGGGCAAAACAACCCGTTGGGCTCCTTCTGTGGGTAAGACAGCTCGTTGGCACAGTCGGTGGGCACCTTTGATGGGAAAAATAGCCCGTTGGACACTTCAATGGGTTAAGCAGTTCATTGACACGGTCGCTGGGCATCTTTCGTGGGTAGAATAGCCCGTTGGCATGATTGTTAGGCACATTGATGGGAAAAGCAGCCCGTTGGCATAGTTACTAGGCACCCTTGATGGGAAAAACAGCTCGTTGGACACCTTTAGTGGGTGAAACATTCCATTGGCAAGGACGCTAGCCACCTTCGGAGGACAAAACAGCCTATTGCAACAATTGCTAATCACCTTCAGTGGGAAAATAGTCCATTAGAATAGTCATTAGTCACCTTTGGTGGATAAAATAGCCTGTTGGTGTAGTTTCTAAGCACCTTTAGTGGGAGAAACAGCCCTTTGGCACAGCCGCTAGGCACTTTGGTGGGAAAAACAGCCAGTTGGGTGCTTTAAGTGGGTAAAACAACTCGGTCGCAGAGTCATTAGACACTTTTTGTGGGCAAAACAGCCCGTTGGAACGGTCGCAAAGCACCCTCGACAGGCAAAACTCCACTTTGGGATGGTCACTAGGCACCCTTGGTGGGCAAAACTCCTTGTAGGCACGGTCGCTAGGCACCTTGGGTGAACAAAATAGCTCATTGGTATAGTCACTAGGTACCTTTAGTGGGCAAAACAACCCGTTGGGACATTCGCTAGGCAACTTTGGTGGAAAAACAACCAGTTGGGCACCTTTGGTGGGCAAAATAGCCAGTTGGTGTGGTGGCTAGGCACCTTTGGTGGAAAAAACAGCCCGTTGGGCACCTTTAGTGGGCAAAACAGTTCGTTGGCATGGTCGTTAGGCATCATCGGTGGGCAAAAAACTCGTTCGGTAGCTTCGGTGGGTAAAACAATCTTTTAGAACGGTCACTAGGCAACATAGCCTGTTGGCACAGTCGTTAGGCATCATCATTAGGCAAAACAACCCATTGGCACAGTTGCTAGGCACCTTCGGTGGGCAAGACAACCCATTGGCACGATTGCTAGGCACCTTGTGGAAAAACACCTGTTGGCACAGTCGCTAGTTACCCTCGGTGGGCAAAACAACTCATTGGCATTATTGCTAGGCACGTTTGGTGGGCAAAACACCCCCTAGGCACCTTTGACGTGAAAAACAACCTGTTGACACAGCCTCTAGGCGCCTTTGGTGGGAAAATCGACTAGCTGGGCACCTTCGATGGGCAAGCCAACCCATTGGCATGGTCACAAAAAAAGCCAGTTGGGCACCTTGGTGGGTAAAACAGTTTATTGACACGATCGCCAGGCACCTTTGGTGCGAAAAATGGCTAGTCAGGCACCTTGGATGGGAAAACCAACCTGTTGGCATGGTCACAAGGCAACTTTGATGGACAGAAAAGCCCGTTGGTACAGTGACTAGGCACCTTTGGTGAGAAAAACAGGTCGTTGGGCACCTTTGGTGAGCAAAACAGCCCACTGATATGGTCGCTAGGCACCTTTGGTGGGAAAAATAGGTTGTTGGCACACATTTGATGGGCAAATTAGTTTGTTGGCACGACTGCTAGGCACGTTCGGTGGAAAAAACAACCTGTTGGTATGGTCACTTGGCACCTTTGGTGGGTAAAACAACCCATTGAGCACCTTCGATGGGGAAAACAACCTGTTGGTATGGTCACTAGGCACCTTTTGTGAGAAAAACAGCCCGTTTGGTACTTTTGGGGGTAAAATAGCCCGTTGGCTCATTTTTGGTGCGAAAAAGAGCCCGTTGGCACGGTTACTTGGCAAAATAGCCTGTTGGAACGGTCACTTGACACCTTCGGGGGACAAAACAACCATTGGGATGGTTGCTTGATACCCTCGGTGGGAAAAATAGCCCATTGGGCACCTTCAGTGGGTAAAACAACCCGTTGGCACTACCGTTAGGCTCCTTTGATGGGAAAAACAGCTCATTGGACACCTTCTGTGGGCAAAAGAGCTCGTTGGCATGATCTTTAGGCACCTTCAATGGGGAAAAAGCCCATTGGGCACTTCGTTGGGTAAAATAGCCTGTTGTCATTATCGCTGGGCATCTTCAATGGGCAAAACAGTCCATTGACACAATCGCCAGCCACCTTCGGTGTGAAAAACAGCCCATTGGCACGGTTGCTAGACACCCTCGGTAGGTAAAATAGCCCATTAGGCACGTTTAGAGGACATAACAACCCGTTCGTATAGTTGCTAGGCATCTTTGGTGGGGAAAACAACTAGCTGGGCAATTTTAGTGGGCAAAACAACCCGTTCGCATAGTTGCTAGGCATCTTTGGTGGGCAAAACAGCTCGTTGGAACGATCGTAAGGCTCCCTCGACGGGCAAAATTTCACGTAGGCATGGTCGCTACGCACCTTGGGTGGGATAAACAGCCCATTGGCATAGTTGCAAGGCACCTTTGCTGGGCAAAATAACTTGTTTGCACGTTCGCTAAGTGTCTTTGGTGGAAAAATAGCCAGTTGGGCACCTTTGATGGTTAAAATAGCCCTTGGCACAGTGGGTAGGCACCTTTGGTGGGAAAAACAGCCCGTTGGGCACCCTTAGTGGGCAAAACAGTCCATTAGCATGGTCGCTAGGCATCATCAGTGGGCAAAAATCGTTGGGAGGCTTCGGTGGGTAAAACAACCCTTTGGAATGGTCGCTAGGAACTTTTGATGGGCAAAACAGCCCGTTGGCATGGTCATTAGGCACCCTTGGTGGGCATCAGAGCTCATTGCCATAGTTGTTAGGCATCCTCATTGGGCAAAATAGCCCATTGGAATAGTCACTAGGCACCCTCGATGGGTAAAACAACTCATTGGCATTATCCCTAGGCACATTTAGTGGGAAAAACAGCCCCTTGGGCACCTTCAGTGGGAAAAACAGTCCGTTGGTCACCTTGGTGGGTAAAACAGCCTGTTGGCACGGCCGCTAGATGTCTTTGGTGGGAAAAACGGCCATTTGGGCACCTTCAATGGGCAAACCAATATGTTGGCATGGTTGCAAGGCACCTTCGAGGGACAAAAAAGCCCGTTTGCACAGTGGCTAGGCACCATTGGTGGGAAAAACAAGTTGTTGGACACCTTTGGTGGGCAAAACAACCCTTTAACATAGTCACTAGGTACCTCTAGTGGGAAAAAAGTCTATTGGCACACATTTGATGGGCAAAATAGTCTGTTGGCACAGCCGCTAGGCACATTTGGTGAAAAAAACAACCCGTTGGCATGGTCGCTTGACACCTTTAGGGGGTAAAATCGTCCATTGAGCACCTTGGGTGTGGGAAATAGCTCGTTGGTACGGTCGCTAGGCATCTTTTGTGGGGAAAATAGCCTGTTGGGCACTTTTGGGGGTAAAATAGCCTATTGGCTCATTTTTTGTGTGAAAAATAGCCCGTTGGCATGGTTACTTAGTGAAATAGCCCGTTGGAACGATCATTTGACACCTTCGATGGGCAAAACAACCCTTGGCATGGTTGCTAGACACCCTCAGTGGGAAAAATAGTCCGTTGGGCACCTTCGGTGGGTAAAACAGCCCGTTGGCACTACCGCTAGGACCCTTCGATAGGAAAAACAGCCTACTGGGCACCTTTCGTGGGTAAAGTAGCTTGTTGGCACTGTTGTTAGGCACCTTCGATTGGAAAACAGCCCCTTGGGCACTTTGATGGATAAAACAGCCTGTTGGTATTGTCGCTGGGCATCTTCGGTGGGAAAACAGTCCATAGACACAATTGCTAGCCAGCGTCGGTGGGCAAAACAACCCATTCGCATAGTCACTAGACACCTTTGGTGGGTAAAATAGCTCGTTGGCATAATCGCAAGGCACCCTTGACGGGTAAAACTCCATGTAGGCATGGTCGCTAGGCACTTTGGGTGGGATAAACAGCCCATTGGCACAATTGCAAGGCACCTTCAGTGGGCAAAACAACCCGTTCGCACATTCACTAGGCACCTTTGGTGGAAAAACAACCTGTTGGGCACCTTTGATGGCCAAAATAGCCCTTTGGCACAGTGGCTAGGCACCTTTGATAGGAAAAACAGCTCGATAAGCACCTTTGGTGCATAAAACAATCAGCTGGCGCAGTCGCTAGGCATCATCGGTGGGCAAAAAACCTGTTGGACAGCTTTGGTGCGTAAAATAGCCCTTTGGAATGGTCGCTAGGCACTTTGAGTAGGCAAAACAGCCTGTTGGCATAGTCGTTAGGCACCCTTGGTGGGCAACACAGCCTGTTGGCGTAGTCGCTAGGCATCCTTGTTGGGCACGGTAGCTAGGCACCTTGGGTGGGCAAGATAGCCTGTTGGCACGGTAGCCAGGCACTATGGGTGGGCAAAACTACCCATTGGCACGATCACTAGGCACCCTCAGTGGGCAAAACAACTCATTGGGGTTATTGCTAGGCACATTCAGCGGGCAAAACAGCCCCCTGGGCACCTTCGGCGAGAAAAATAGCTCATTGGGCAACTTAGTGGGTAAAACAGCTTGTTGGCATGGCCGCTAGGCGCCTTTGGTTGGAAAAATGGCTAGTTGGGCACCTTCAATGGGCAAACCAACCCGTTGGCATGGTCGCAAGGCACCTTTGATGGGCAAAAAAACCCGTTGGCATCATAGCTAGATGCCTTTGGTGGGAAAAACAACTCGTTGGGCATCTTTGGTGGGCAAAACATCCCGTTGGCGCAGTCGCTTGGCATCTTTGGTGGGAAAAAAGCCTATTGGCACACATTCGATGGGCAAAATAGTCCATTGGCATGACCACTAGGCATATTTTGTCGAAAAAACAACCCGTTGGCATGTCGCTTGGCACCTTTGGGGGTAAAATAGTCCATTGGGCACCTTTGGTGTTGGAAACAGCCCGTTGGTATAGTCGCTAGGCATCGTTTTTGGAAAAAACAGCCTGTTGGGCACTTTTGGAGGTAAAAATAGTCCGTTGGCTCATTTTTGGTGTGAAAAATAGCCCGTTGGCACGATTACTTGATAAAATAGCCTGTTGAAACGATCACTTTACACCTTTAATGGGCAAAACAACCCTTGGCATGGTTGCTAGACACCCTCGGTAGGAAAAATAGTCCGTTGGGCACCTTCTGTGGGTAAAACAGTCCGTTGGCACTACTGTTAGGACCCTTCGATGGGAAAAACAGCCTATTGGGTACCTTCTGTGGGCAAAAGAGCTCGTTGGCACAGTTGCTAATCTCCTTTGATTGGAAAACAACCAGTTGGGCACTTCGATGGGTAAAACAACCTGTTGACATTTTTGTTAGGCATCTTCAGTGGGCAAAACAATCCATAGACACAATTGCTAGCCACCTTCCATGGGTAAAACAGCCCATTGGCACGGTTGCTAGATACCCTAGATGGTAAAACAACCTGTTGGGCACCTTCGATGGGAAAAACAGCACATTGGGCACATTCAAATGGCAAAACAACCCGTTCGCATAGTCGCTAGGCACCTTTGGTTGGAAAAACTACTAGCTGGTCGCTTTCAATGGGCAAAACAACCCATTCGCATAGTTGTTGGGCACTTTTGGTCGGCAAAATAGCACGTTGGCACAATCGCAAGGCACCCTCGATGGACAAAACTCCATGTAGGCACAGTCGCTTGGCATCTTGGGTGGGATAAAAAGCCCGTTGGCACAGTTGCAAGGCACCTTCGGTGCGCAAAATAACTCGTTCGCACATTCACTAGGCACCTTTGGTGGAAACTGCCAGTTGGGCTCCTTTAATGGGCAAAATAGCCCGTTGGCACAGTGGCTATGCACCTTTGGTAGGAAAAACAGCCTGTTGGGCACCTTTGGTGTGTAAAACAGTCCGTTGGCAAAATTGCTAGGCATCATCAGTGGGCAAGTTTCGATGGGTAAAACAACCCTTTGGAACGGTGGCTAGACACTTTCGTTGGGCAAAACAGCCCATTGGCTCGGTCGTTAGGCACCCTTGGTGGGCAACACAGCCTATTGACACAGTTGCTAGGCATCCTTGTTGGGCAAAACAACCCATTGGCATAGTCGCTAGGCACCTTGGGTGGGCAAGACAGCCCGTTGGCACGATTGCCAGGCACTTTGGGTGGGCAAAACAGCCCGTTGGCACGGTCACTAAGCACCCTCGATGGGCAAAACAACTCATTGGCATTATTGCTGGGCACATTCGGTGGGCAAAATAACCCCCTGGGCACCTTCGGTGGGAAAAACAGCCTGTTGGCACGACCGCTAGGTGCCTTTGGTAGAAAAATGGCCAGTTAGGCACCTTCAATGGGCAAAGCAACCCGTTGGCATGGTTGTAAGGCACCATTGATCAAAAAAAAGTCCGTTGGGACAGTGGCTAGGCACCTTTGGTGGGAAAAACAGCTCGTTGGTTAACTTTGGTGGGCAAAACAAACCATTGACACTGTCGCTAGGCAACTTTTGTAGGAAAAACAACCCATTGGCACACATTTGATGGGCAAAATTATCCGTTGGCACGGCCACTAGGCACATTTGATGGAAAAAACAACCTGTTGGCATGGTCGCTTGGCACCTTTGGTAGGTAAAATAGCCCATTGGGCACCTTCAGTGGGGGAAAAAGCCCGTTGGTACGGTCGCTGGGAACCTTTTGGGGGAAAAAACAATCTGTTGGGCATTTTGGGGATAAAATAGCCCGTTGGCTCATTTTTGGTTTGAAAAACAGCCCGTTAGCATAGTTACTTGGCAAAATTGCCTGTTGAAACGGTCAGTTGCCACCTTAGGGGGGCAAAACAACCCTTGACATGTTTGCTAGACACCCTCGATGGGAAAAACAACCCATTGGGCACCTTCCATGGGCAAAACAGCCCGTTGGTACTGTCGCTAGGTACCTTCGATTTGTAAAACAGCCTATTGGGCACCTTCTGTGGACGAAAGAGCTCGTTGGCACGGTCGCTAGGCACCTTCAGTTGGAAAACAGCCCGTTGGCCACTTCTATGGGTAAAACAGCCTATTGGCATTGTCGTTGGGCATCTTCGATGGGCAAAATAGTCCATAAACACAATCGCTAGCTACCTTCGGTGGGTAAAACAACCCATTGGCATGGTTGCTAGACACCCTCGGTGGTAAAACTACCTTTTGGGCACCTTCGGTGGGAGAAACAACATGTTGGGCACCTTGGTGGGTAAAACAGCCTGTTGGCATGATCACTAGGTGCCTTTGGTGGGAAAAACGGCTAGTTGGGACCTTTGATGGGCAAACCAAACCGTTCGTATGGTCGCAAGGCACCTTCGATGGAAAAAAAGTCCATTGGGATAGTGGTTAGGCACCTTTGGTGGGGAAAACAGCCTGTTGACACGGTCGCTAGGCACCTTTTGTGGGAAAAACAACCTATTGGCACACATTCATTTGGCAAAATTGTCCGTTGTTGTGAACACTAGTCATATCGGTGGGAAAAACAAGTCGTTGTAATGGTCGCTTGGCACCTTTGGTGGGTAAAACAGCCCATTGGGCACCTTAAGTGGGGGAAATAGCCTGTTGGTAGGGTCGCTAGGTACCTTCTGTGGGAAAAACAATCTGTTGGGTACTTTTGGGGATAAAATAACCTGTTGGCTTATTTTTGGTGTGAAAAACAGCCCGTTAGCACAGTTACTTGGCAAAATAGCCCATTGGAACAGTCACTTGACACCTTCTGTGGGCAAAACAACCCTTGGCATGGTTGCTAGACACCCTCGATAGGAAAAACAACCCATTGGGCATCTTCTGTGGGCAAAAGAGCCTATTGGCACGGTCGCTACGCACCTTCGATGGGTAAAACAACCCGTTGGCACAGTTGCTAGACATCCTCGGTGGGTAAAACAGCCCGTTGGGCACCTTTGGTGAGAAAAATAGCCTGTTGGACACATTAAGAGGCCAAAACAACTCGTTCGCATAGTCATTAGGCACCTTTGGAGGGTAAAGAGCTAGTTGGGCAATATCGGTGGGCAAGACAATCCATTCACATAATCGCTAGGCTCTTTTGATGGGTAAAATAGCTTGTTGGCACGATCGTAAGGCACCCTTAACGGGCAAAACTCCATATAGGCACAGTCGTTAGGCACTTTGGGTGGGATAAACAGCCCGTTGACACAGTTCAAGGCATCTTCGATGGGCAAAACAACCTATTCGCATGTTCATTAGGCACCTTTGGTGGAAAAACAGCCAGTTGCTGACCTTTAGTGGGTGAAATAGCTCGTTGACGCGGTGGCTAGGCACCTTTGCAGGGAAAAACAACCCGTTGGGCAAAAGAGCCCATTGGCATAGTCACTAGGCACCTTTGGTGGGAAAAACCGACCGTTGGCATACCTTCGGTGGGTAAAACAGCTCGTTGGCATAGTCTCTAGGCACTTTCGGTGGGCAAAACAACTTGTTGGCATAGACGCTAGGAACCTTTGGTGGGAAAAAGAGCCTGTTGGCACAGTCGCTAGGCACCTTCGGTGCGCAAATGAGCCCATTGGTACGGTCGCTAGGAACCGTGGGTAGGCAAATGAGCCCGTTGACACAGTCGCTAGGCACTTTTAATGGCTAAAATAGCCCGTTAACTCAATTTTGGTGTGAAAAATAGCCTGTTGGCATAGTCACTAGGCAAAATAGCCCATTGACATGGTCATTTGGCACCTTCGGTGGACAAAACAACCCTTGGCACGGTTGTTAGGCACCCTTGGTGGGAAAAACAGCCCGTTGGGCAACTTCAGTGAGTAAAATAGCCCAATGGCACTGCCACTAGGCCCCTTCGATGGGAAAAATAGCCCAATTGGCATCTTCTGTGGGCAAAACAGCCTATTGGCATAGTCGTTAGGTACCTTTGATAGGAAAAATAGCCAGTTGGGTAATTCGATGGGTAAAACTGCCTGTTGGCACCGTTACTGGGCTCCTTTGGTGGGTGAAACAACCTGTTAGAATGGTTGCTAGTTTCCTTTGGTGGGCAAAACAACCCATTGGCAAGGTTGCTAGGCACCCTCTGTGGGAAAAATAACCCCTTTGGCACCTTTGATGGGTAAAACATCCCATTGGCATGGACACTAGGCACCTTTGGTGGGAAAAATAGCCCGTTGGTAGAGCTTCGGTGGGTAAAACAACATGTTGCCATGGTCGCTAGACACCTTTAGTGGGCAAAATAGCCCATTAGGCACCTTCGGTGGGTGAAATAGCCCGTTGCCACGAATGCTAGGCACCTTTTGTGGGAAAAATAGCCTGTTGAGCACCATTGGTAGGCCCATTGACACGGATGTTAGGTACCTTTGGAGTGAAAAGCAGTCAGTTGTGCACGTTTGGTGGGCAAAAACAGCTCATAGGCACATTCGTTAGGCACTCACGGTGGGCAAAACAACCCGTTGACACAGTCGTTAGGCACTTTGGATGGGCAAAACAGCCTATTGGCATAGTCACTAGGCACCTTTGGTGGGAAAACAACCCGTTGGCATTGTCTTTAGGCACATTCGTTGGGCATCATCGTTGTGTAAAACAGCCCATTGGCACGGACGCTAGGCACCCTTGGAGTGAAAAATAGTCAGTTAAGCATGTTCGGTGTAAATAGCTCGTGGGCACATTCGTTAGGCACCCTCGGTGGGCAAAACAGCCCATTGACACGATTGCTAGGCACCTTACATGGGCAAAATAGCCTGTTGACACAATCGCTAGGATCTTGGGTGGGCAAAACAGCCCATTAGAGTAGTTATTAGGCACCTTTGGTGGGCAAACCAACCCGTTGGCAATGCCACTAGGCACGTTCGGTGGGAAAAACAACCCTGTGGGCACCTTCGGCTGGAAAATAGCCCGTTGGGCACCATGGTGGGTAAAACAGCCCATTGGCACAGTCGCTAGGCACCTTTGGTGGGAAAAACGGCTAGTTAGGCACCTTCAATGGGCAAAATAGCCCACTGACATAGTCGCAAGGCACCTTCAGTGGATAAAAAAGCCCATTGGGATAGTGGCTAGGCACCTTCGGTGGGAAAATAGCCTGTTGGGCACCTTTGGTGGGTAAAATAGCCTACTGGAACGATTGCTAGGCATGGGAAAAATAGTCCGTTGGCACACATATAGTAGGCAAAATGGTTCGTTGGCATGGTCGCTAGGCACATTTGGTGGAAAAAACAAGTCGTCAGGCACATTCGATGTGGAAAATAGCCCATTGGGCACCTTCAGTGGGGGAAACAGCCTATTAATACAGTCGCTAGGCATCTTTTGTGGCAAACACAGCCCGTTGGGCACCTTTGGGGGATAAAACAACACATTGGTATGGTTGTTAGGCACCTTCAACAGCTAAAACAGGTCGTTGGCTCATTTTTGATGTGAAAAACAACTCGTTGGCATTGTCGATTGGCAAAATAGCCCATTGGCATGGTCGTTTGGCCCCTTCGGTGGGCAAAACAACCCTTGTCATGGTTGCTAGGCACCCTCAGTGGGAAAAACAGCTCGTTGGGCACCTTCGGTGTGTAAAACAACCCGTTGTCACTATCACTAGGCCCCTTCGATGAGAAAAACAACCCATTGGGCACCTTTTGTGGGCAAAAGAGACTGTTGGCACAGTCGCTGGGTAACTTCGATGGGATAAACAACCCGTTGGGCATTTCGATGGGTAAAACAACCCATTGCATGGTCGCTGGACACCTTCGTTGGGCAAAACAATCTGTTGGCACTTTCGTAAGGCACCCTCGACAGGTAAAACTCCATGTAGGCATAGTCACTAGGCACCTTGGGTGGGCAAAATAGCCCATTGGCACAGTTGCTAGGCACCTTCGACGGGCAAAACAACACTTTAGAATGGTCATTAGTCACCTTTAGTGGGCAAAATAGCCCGTTGGCACTATCGTAAGGCACCCTCGATAGGCAAAACTCCACGTAGGCATAGTCACTAGGCACCTTGGGTGGGCAAAATAGCCCGTTGGCACAGTCGCTAGGCACCTTCGATAGGCAAAACAGCCCGTTGGCACGATCGCTAGGCACCTTGAATGGCTAAAATTGCTGGTTGGCTCATTTTTGGTGCAAAAAATAGCCCGTTGGTAAGGTAGCTAGGAAAAATAGCCTGTTGACAAGGTCGCTTGGTACCTTTAATAGGCAAAACAACCCATTGGGTAACTTCGGTGGGTAAAATAGCCTGTTAGCACGGTCTTTAGAACAATCACTGGTCACCTTTGGTGGGAAAACAACACTTTAGAATGGTCATTAATCACCTTTAGTGGGCAAAACAGCCCATTGGCACTATCGTAAGGCACCCTTGATAGGCAAAACTCCACGTACGCATAGTCACTAGGCACCTTGGGTGGGCAAAATAACCCGTTGGTACAGTCGCTAGGCACCTTTAATGGTCAAAACAACCAGTTGGCATGATTGCTAGGCACCTTCAATGGCTAAAATCGCTGATTGTCTCATTTTTGGTGCGAAAAATAGTACGTTGGCATTAGCTAGGAAAATAACCTGTCGACACGGTCTTTTGGCCCCTTCGATGGGAAAACAGTCCATTAGGCTCCTTCCTTGGGCAAGACAATCCGTTGGCATGGTCGCTAGGCATTTTTACTCGGTGAAATAGTCCATTGGCACGGTCATTAGCCACCTTTAGAGGGTAAAACAACCCGTTTAAACAATCGCTAGTCACCTTCGATGGGAAAATATCCTGTTAGAACGATCACAAGTCACCTTTGTTGGATAAAACAACCCGTTTGTACAGTTGCTAGGCACTCTGGGTGGGAGAAATAGCTCATTGGCAAGGTCGCTAGGCTATTTTTAGTGGGAAAAACAGCCAGACTAGCATTTTCAATGGGCAAAACAACCTATTCACACAGTCGCTAGGCACCTTTCATTGGCAAAACAGCCTGATAGCATGGTCGCTAGGCACCATCAGTGGGAAAAAACCGTTGGGCAACTTTGGGGGATAAAATAGCCCTTTGGAACGGTCATTAGGCACCTTTGGTAGGCAAAACAACCCATTGACACGGTGGCTAGGAATCCTTATTGGGCAAAACAGCCCTTTGGCACGATGGCTAGCAACCTTGGGTGGGCAAAACAGCCTGTTGGCACAGTCGTTAGACACCATCGGTGGGCAAAACAACCCGTTGGCATTGTCGCTAGGCACGTTCAATGGGCAAAATAGCCCCGTGGGCACCTTCAGCTGGAAAATAGCCTGTTGGGTGCCATAGTGGGTAAAACAGCCCGTTGGCACGATCGCTAGGCACCTTTGGTAGGAAAAACGACCAGTTGGGCACCTTGGATGGGCAATCCAACCCATTGGCATGGTCGCAAGGCACCTTCGATGGACAAAAAGCCCATTGGCATAGTGACTAGGCACCTTTGGTGGGAAAAACAACCCATTGGGCAGCTTCGGTGCGCAAAACAGCTCGTTTACAAGGTTGCTAGGCATCTTTGATGGGAAAAACAGTCCGTTGGCACACATTCAGTGGGCAAAATAGTCTGTTGGCATGGTAGCTAGGCACATTTGGGGGAAAAACAATCCATTGTCATGGTCGCTAGGCAACGTTCGTGGGCAAAACAGCCCATTGGGCACCTTCGGTGGGGTAAACAGCCCATTGGTACGGTCGCTAGGCATCTTTTATGGGAAAAACAGCCCGTTGGGCACTTTTGGGGGTAAAACATCACATTGGTACAGTCACTAGGCACCTTCAATGGCTAAAACAGCCCGTTGGCACGATTACTTGGCAAAATAGCTAGTTGGAAAGGTCCCTTGGCACCTTCAATGGGCAAAACAACCCTTGGCAAGGTTGCTAGGCACCCTCGGTGGGAAAATAGCCCGTTGGTCACTTTCGGTGGGTAAAACAATCCGTTTGCACTGTCACTAGGTCCCTTTGATTGGAAAAACAACCCATTGGGCACCTTCCGTGGGGATAAGAGCCCGTTCACACAATCATTAGGCACCTTTGATGGGAAAACAGCCCGTTGGGCACTTTGATGGGTAAAACAGCCAATTGGCATGGTCACTGGGCACCTTCGGTGGAAAAAAATGTTAATTGGCACAATCGCTGGCCACCTTCGATAGGCAAAACAGCCCGCTAGAACAATCACTAGTCACCTTCGGTGGGAAAACAACCATTGAAATGGTCATTAGTCACCTCTTATGGGCAAAATAGCCCGTTGGCACAGTTGCTAGGCACCGTCGTTGGGTAAAACAGCCCGTTTAGCACCTTCGGTGGGAAAAAGAACCCGTTGGCACGGTCGCTAGGCACCTTTGGTGGGAAAAGCAGCCAGTTGGGCAGGTTTAGTGGGCAAAACAACCCGTTCGCATAGTCACTAGGCACCTTTGGTGCGCAAAACAGTCGGTTGGGCACTTTCGATGGGCAAAACAACTCGTTCGCATAGTCACTTGACACCATTGATGGGTAAAATAGCTCGTTAGCACTGCGCAAGGCATCCTCAACAGGAAAAACTCCATGTAGGCATTATTCCCAAGCACCTTGGGTGGGCAAAATAGCTCATTGGCACAATTGCTAGGCACCTTCGGTAGGCTATAAACAACCCATCGACACGTTCACTAGGCACCTTTGGTTGAAAAATAGCCAGTTGGCCACCTTTGGTGGGATAAATAGCCATTTGGCGTGGTGGCTATGCACCTTTGGTGGCAAAAACAACCTGTTGGGCATCTTCAGTAGGTAAATGGCTTGTTGGCAAAGTCACTAGGCATCCTTAGTGGGAAAAATAGCCAGTTGGCATATCCTCAGTGGGCAAAATAGGCCATTGGCTTACCTTCGGTGGGCAAAACAATCCATTGGCACTATTGCTAGGAACCATTGGTGGGCAAAAGAGCCCTTTGGCATGATCGTTAGGCACCTTCAATGGCTAAAACCACCAGTTGGCTCATTTTTTGTGTGAAAAATAGCCCGTTGGCATGGTGGCTAGGCAAAATAGCTCGTTGACACGATCGCTTGGCAACTTCGGTGGGTAAAATAGTCCGTTGGGCACCTTTGATGGGCAAAACAACCCGTTGGCACTGCCGCTAGGCCCCTTCGATGGGAAAAAAAGCCCACTGGGCTCCTTCTGTGGGCAAGATAGCCCGTTGGCACGGTTACTAGGCATATTCGATGGGAAAAACAACCCATTGGGCACTTCGTTGGGTAAAACAGCCCTTTGGCACGGTCGCTGGGCACCTTTGGTGGGCAAAACAACCCGTTGGCACAGTTGCTAGGCACTTCAGTGGGCAAAACAACCCGTTGGCATAATTGTTAGGCACCTTCGATGGGAAAATAGCCCGTTGGGCATCTTTAGTGGGTAAAATAGTCCATTGGCATAGTCGCTAGCCACCTTCGAGAATAGCCCATTGGAACAATCGTTAGTCACCTTCGGTGTGAAAATAACCGATTAGAACGGTCACTAGTCACCTTTGGTTGATAAAACAACTCATCGGCATGGTTTATAGGCACCCTCGGTGGGAGAAATAACCTATTGGCATAGTCGCTAGGCACTTTTGGTGGGAAAAATGGCTAGTTGGGCACTTTCAATGGGCAAAACATCTCGTTCGCACAGTCGCTGGGCACTTTTCGTGGGCAAAATAACCCATTGGCACGGTCATAAGGCACCCTTGACGGACAAAACACCACGTTGGCACAGTCGCTAGGCACCTTTGCTGGAAAAATAGCCAGTTCGGAACCTTTGATGGGCAAAATAGCCCATTGGTGCGGTGGCTAGGCACCTTTGGTGGGAAAAATAGCCCGTTGGCCAACTTTGGTGGGTAAAACAGCCCTTTGGAACAGTCGTTAGGCACCCTTGGTTAGCAAAACAGCCCGTCGGCATAGTCGCTAGGCATCTTTTTTGGCACCTTGGGTGGGTAAGATAGCCCATTGGCACGATTGGTAGGCACCATAGGTGGGCAAAATAGTCCATTAGGATGGCCGCTCGGCACCTTTGGTGGAAAAAATAACCCATTTGCATTGTCGCTAGGCATGTTTGGTGTGCAAAACAACCCTATGGGCACCTTTCGGTGGGAAAAACAGCCCATTGGGCACCATCGGTGGATAAAACAACCCGTTGCCATTGGTGGATAAAACAACCCGTTGGCACCTTTGGTGGGAAAAACAGCCAATTGGGCACTTTCAATGGGCAAAACAACCCGTTCGCACGGTCACTAGGCACCTTTGTTGGACAAAACAACCTATTTATGCGGTCATAAGGCAACCTCGATGCACAAAACTCCACATTGGCACGATCGTTGGGCACCCACGGGGGGCAAAACTCCCTGTAGCCACGGTCACTAGGCACCCTCGATGGGCAAAACAACCCATTGGCACGATCGCTAGGTGCCTTTGTTGGGCAAAATAGCCAGTTTGCATAATCGCGAGGCACGTTGGGCGGACAAAATGACCTGTTGGCAAGGTCGCTACGCACCCTCGGTGGGCAAACAAACCTATTGGAATTGTCGCTAGGCACGTTCGGTCAACAAAACGATCCCGTGGGCACCTTCGATAGGAAAAAGAACCCGTAGGGCACCATCGAAAGGTAAAACTGCCCGTTAGCACAGTCGCTAGGCAGCTTTGGTGGGAAAAACGACCAGTTGGGCACCTTCGATGGGCAAACCAACCCATTGGCATGGTCACAAGGCACTTTGATGGACAAATAAGCCCTTTGACATGGTGGCTAGGCACCTATGGTGGAAAAAACAACCTTTGGTGGGCAAAACTGCCCGTTGACACGGTCGCCAGGACCTTCGGTGGGAAAAACAGCTCGTTGGCACACATTCGGTGGGCAAAATAGTTCGTTGACACAGTCACTAGGCACATTTGGTGGAAAAAACTACCCGTTGGCATAGTTGCTAGGCACATTTGGTGGGCAAAATAGCCCATTGGGCACCTTCAGTGGGAGAAACAGCCCGTTGGTACAGTCACAAGGCATCTTCTGTGGGAAAAATAGCCCGTTGGGCACGTTTGGGGGTAAAACAGAACGTTGGCACAGTCGCTAGGCACCTTGGGTGGGCAAAATAGCCTATTAGCACGATCGCTACGCACCCTCGGTGGGCAAAACAATTTGTTGGCATTGTCATTTGACACGTTCAATGCTCAAAATAGCCCATTGGGCATATTCGGTGGGTAAAACAACCTACTAATATGGTCGCTTAGCACCTTCGGTGGGCAAAACAACCCTTGGCATTGTTGCTAGGTACCATCGGTGGGAAAAACAACCCATTGGGTAACTTCGGTGGGTAAAACAGCCCGTTGGCATTGTCGCTAGGCACGTTTGATGGGAAAAACAGCCAATTGGGCA